>JANHFX010015717.1:27409-45217 GCA_027560015.1 Chloroceryle amazona
CAAGCCACTTAAGCCCAAATCTAATGATTGATACAGGCTGCACAGAAATTGAGGCTTATGTCCAGCATTTAAAACTTCCGAAAAGAATCTCATCACTGACAGTTGATTCCATGTGCAAATACCTGAAGTTGGCATGAATATTTCTCTCACATGTCATTTGAAATGAGTCTCGGTACAAAGCTTATCACTTGTTTCAGAACAGACCATAATGCTTATAACGACACTGCTACCTATATTTATGAATCACTTCCATAATGAGAGCCAACTACAATGTTTTCTATTATACTTGAAGGGAAACACCACATAATGGCAGAAAAAATACGAACTCTAAAGTAAGTAATAAACCACTAAATGATGACCACCTACCACAGACCTTGATTTGTTCAATTAATCTTGCAACTTTTGCTGTAATCAATCACTGGTATGTCACCCACAGTTCTTCAGTATCTTTTGACAGAGACTTGAAGCATACTTAAGATACATCCTCCAGACTCTGCTCACTCAAGTCAGATCAGAGAAGCAGACTTCTTAGAAAGACATCTTAGTCTTTAGTTTAAAAAGCTTAAACGTCTAGTTTTGTTGAAAAATCTTGTTATTGAGTATGTGCAGTATTCACAGCAGTAGTAAAAAAATAAAAATCACTTACAGGAAATGACAAGACACTCCAGGGGTTTTATATTCCCCAGAACGCTTTTCTTTTTCTTCCAAATAGTATTCAAACCCTTTCATCCTTTATCCCTAAATGTGCAGTGCTCTGCTTAAAGTGGTTTTAAATAAAAGTATTAGCCTCCTTATAGAAGTGAAAGTACAGAAGTTTTGTTCACAGCCCCTAATTTGGTTTACTATTAAGACTATGCTTAACACACAATGCACCACAGCTGCTTAAAATGCTCATATACACCACTTGCCTTTTACATTGAACTCATTGACTATTTTAAGCTAATACAGAGGATGAAAAAAAAATCAAATGCATTGAAAAGCAATGTCTCACACAGTGAAGAGAGATTAAAAGTAGCAAAAATCTTTGTTCTTTCTCCAACTATACCTTTAAAAACAACACCATCCCAAAACAAAAACAAAACCAACCAAACAAACAAAAAAACACAAACAAAACAAACAAAAGCCACAACAATCCTTTCAATAAGCTTCTGAAACTAAAATTTTCTCTCAAGTCCTCTTGTGAAATCAAGCACCATTAAATCACTTCCTCATAGAAGAGGAGCAGCCCCATGCACATTTGCTCTGGATGCAAGCTGGTAACAAAACTCAGTTGAACTTAATCAATTCAACAGCTTTGGTTTCTGCTGTCTCAAGGATCTCTAACATTGAGATTTTCATAGCATTCAGAGTTTTTCACTTCACTTTTCTTCCTTTTTAATTTAAGGGATGTGGTAATATGCGGAATGAGGGCAAAGGCCAAGTGGAAAGGGATCTCAAGCATGCATAACATCTACCCGCTTACTTTCTACAATACCGGCATCAGAGCTGATTTGTTCGAAAAGTCTCCTCTTATAAAATTAGTTTCAGTAAACGACAGATATCCTTGCCAATAAGCACATAATTTTCTTACAGTCTGACCACTCACATTGTACTACAGGAAATAAGATCTATTACTTTCTATTTAATTAATGAAAACAGCAACACAGTTCTAAACTTTTGGAGAACATACCTGCAAGACTGACATGGGGATCGGTATCTACCACGCATAAGTCAGTCAAGATATTGCTGTATTTGGAATTTGCATTTGCTTAATACTGCCACTTGGTTGAATTGAGCTCCAAGTTAAAATTGAGCTCCAAATTAAAATACCTGGACTTCATTGACACAGGGTATGAAACCTCCCACTAAATCCAGTAGAGATCTAACCTGACACCATGAGAAAGTTAACTTAAAAGCACTGTTTGAGGGTTGGGGGTGGTAGAGGTTGTTTTACAGGTCATCACAAAAATTAAATATGATTGTTGCAATTTAAGTATATC
Organism: Chloroceryle amazona; assembly: GCA_027560015.1. NCBI lineage: Eukaryota > Metazoa > Chordata > Aves > Coraciiformes > Cerylidae > Chloroceryle > Chloroceryle amazona. The sequence goes on from JANHFX010015717.1 coordinate 29,389, forward strand.
ACATTAGAGCTATAAAACTAGAGCAGCTATCCAATTAAATTTTAATGATTTTCATTTAATGACCAAACACTTGATTACAAAAGTTGACACTGTTACACTGTCATCCATGACCCAACTTCTCTGAGCTGCTGTATTAAGAATTTATCTTACCCGATGCTGATACATTGATGGATGCGACAAAAAGTCTCAAATATAAAGAGACGGGCGTTCTCAATGAAGTCCTCAAGGCATGCCACTAAGAAGAAATCATTCACAAGCACCTGCAAGTGTAAGGAGAAAGGGAACACTGAGAACAGACATGGAAGTAGTAATATACTGGTAGAAGCTGTCAATAAGCAAGATGAGTGAACAGTCCACCTAAAGAGTTCTTGGTGTGTTTTGAGATGTGGAGGAAACACTACAGGTTTAGCAGAAATTGTCATTGTTCTACAGCTTGGTAAATTAAAACCACATGCTAACACTATCACTGAGGTCTGACTCAAGAAGAGAACAAGGTGTGCTGTTACCATTCTAGTGAAAATCCCTCCAGCACATAAATTAAGTCCCCCCTCATATTGTAGGATTCTCCTCTCACTCTGCAATTTGACTGGCATTTTCCTTACCATGCAAACGAGCTTACTTAGTAGTGCAAGTGTGCCTATAAAACTCAGATTACAAGACCACCAGCCCTATGCAGTAAAAACAGTAAGTCTTCCGATTTATTAGGTGAGTAATACTAATGAAAGAAAAGCCAAACCAGAGCCTCTAAGAATTGGTACTAATATTCATCTCAGAAATACTAATTTTTACACTAGTCAACCCAAGCATTAGGAATCTAAGATTTTTTTTTCCAAGAGTAGTTAATCTGCTATGAATATGTATTTCATCCTAAAGTTATTTCCTATTACTTTTTACCATTACAGTTCCAGGACACAGTATCTTTCACAACAAAAGGCAAATCTAAGCTTTTCTTCAAGCACATTTCAAGCGCTAATGGAAAAGCTGAAGCTCAGCCAAATGCATGATTACCTATATACTACTTGTTCTAGAACTGCTTAAATAGAATTTTAAAGCTATATCCTTACTGGCAAATCTTGTTTAAGTGTTACAAGATAAGTTGTCAAAAAAATAATCAATCACAACCCAAAATCCCCCACACCCATGAACTAAAGCTCATAAGACAACACTAGCAATGGAATCAAACACCACTTCAAACAAACTAGCTGGTCACTGAATTTAGAGATCTTTACAGGGGCGGGGGGGGGAGTCTTTAAATGTTATAAGCCTTACCGTTTCACACTCTCTCAGCTTCTTCTGTGCTCCATCAAAATCAAAATTAACATACAAGCATTCCACAAACTCTGTGATAGGGTCCCTGTATGTGTAGGACTCCTGACAAAAGAGTTAGGAACAGTATTAGAAGTCAAGGCCACAAGATCACTGAACTATATAGAGCTATAACTTACCTATATATAGTTGTCACTATATTAAGTTAAACTTCCCCCTTCGGCTTATAGCATCTGAAGGTTGAGTTTTTTACATCAAAATTGTACTTATTAACAATATAATTAATATCCACTATGTGAAACAGTCTTGAATCAGATTTTTAATTTAATAAAAATGAACAACAAACTAGTTATCTATCTGTTCAATACTTGCAAAGGTATTGCAATTATTAGCAGTCTCTAATTACTAACAGAGCAATCAACCTATCACATGACATTTGACAAATCACTTCATTCAATGCTTGGTTTTTCTTACACAAACCAGTTGCTACTTATCTTGTCTGAATCGCTTTCAAATCGATAGAACCTCTACTACTTCCTGATGTAATAGAATGAGCCATAAAGAAGAGTACTAAGAAATCAATCTCTTATATGTCACAACCAGAGCCAGAGTTGGTATTTTCAAAAGGAACACCCTAGCCATCTTTTTCTATTCATACCATCAGTCCAAGACATAACAAAGGCAAAAAAAAGTCGTAAAATGTTACTTAAAGTATTACAGTTTTTATTACATCAGAAGTTCAATGTCAAAATAAGATTTTAGCTTAAGATAAAAGATGAGCTTTAACACTTCAACTACTGTATAGCTTTTTATTGTATACAAATTGCACACTGATTTCAGATAAAAACCTCTGCCATAATCTCCTTGATTGCTATCAAGCACAATTCTTTTATTGGTATTGTCCACATTTACATCCTCATAGCTATGACAGAGGCATTTTCAAGATTATGCACGCAGCTCGGTGGCTTTGAAATGCAAACTAAACCCCTTATTCATACAACAATTCCTTGTAGGGATGGCTGGAAAAAAAAAGTATCAGCTCCGAAGCCATTTCACATCTCTCACTGAATTTTCAGTATTTAATCACACATAACAAAAAGCAAAATTTAGTACATATTCTCTAACTCATTGCCTGCTGACATGAATGGAGGAAAAAAAAATATATATTCTGTCCTTCCACTGATTGACATGCATTTCACTTCAGTGAAAAGTTAGTTCAATGAAAGTGAGCACCAAATACATAAGCAGCAACCCTAAATCAGGTGTGTTATTAGAAGTTATGAAGTCTCAGTAAAAAATGACAGAAGATAGAAGGTATTTCAGTCCTTACCTGCTGAATAACCTTGACTAGATCTTTCAGCACTTGTCTACGTTTCCGAACATCCTTATTTGTTATGACTGCAGTAGTCAGATATCTGAGGATATGGGGGCACATGGTCTGAATTGCATTGAGATACCTAAAAAAGTAATAAAAAAATTAGAGCTCAGATAATGCAGTTCTGCATCAAAGTAGTATTCATGATCAACATCTTAGGCAGCTTTTATACAATACAACACCAGGGCTTATGACTGACCATTTATTCAGCTACAGAAGGATGATATTTTTGTTAACCTTATCATCCTCTTTTGAGGACAGGGAGAGGAGGAAGAGAAGCAAGGGGAAGAGAAGGCAACAGGGAACTAGGGAAGGAAGAGGGGCTAACACTACAAAAGAACAGTCTACATGCTAAATTCAGGACAACACTGGCCTAACCTGTCAGCTACATAGATTTCACAAGACAGTTTTCCACAGGTACACAGAACCACAGAAAGTCCTTTTTCACTGTTATCCAGGCCTTCAACTCTCCTGTTCAAGTCTCCAATAAATTAGCCCATATTTACAAGTGACAAATATAAATTAGAATTAAAAAACCCAAACCACTAACAATTACCATTCTACTGGGATAATCACAAAAAAACCCTCAACTGCTTTTATTTAGTAACGTAACTAACCCCAATATATTACCTCCAATCAGGTACTAGAAAGAGAACAAAACTTTTAACTACTTTCCCAGTGTTATGCTGTTCTAAACTCCTACATCTACATATAAGAAGTCAGTGCTTTCATTTTTATTTTTTTTTCAATTTTAATTTTTCTTCTATTTTCCTCAAGAACCTTCATGAATAGGTTTCATAAAAATCAAAGTAGTAGAACACCTTCCACTACAGCCCTAGAAGATGTAGTAGGCACTGACAGTCTGGCAAAATCTGTAATTCTGTCCCTCCCAAGCAGCACCAAAAAAAAAAGTCAGTTCTTCCTACTTCACTAGCCCTTCTCCTTGAAGAGGAAGTATAACCATGTAAGACATTACACACAAGAATGTAAAAGAAACAAAAAATAAAAAGGCTTGGAGAAAAATATACCAAATTATTCAAAGTGTTAATGTCCGCTCCAAGCATTAGGACGAAAAATGTTTGACAATCTTTCATATTCATCATCTGCCTTTATTTTTATTTAAAGACCCCAACACGGCACAACACAACTTACTGTGGTTGATAGAGGAAAAGGTCAATGATATTGTCTCTCCCTTTAGGATGATTAAAAAACACAAACAAAGACCAGTGGATGAGCCATGTTCTTTGTTGAAGAGACTGCAGTGGAGAGCTGACAGACTAGAATAAAACATAACACTGGTTTTAAATAAAAAAACCACAAAGTTTGCATGGATACTAATGTGTGATAACCTGTAATTGTTCACAAATTTCTGATTTTCCTCTGATTCCTTTTAGCTGCTATCACTCTTTGGCTGAGCTTGAACTCTAGAGGCTTTTAACCTGTCATTTGTTAAAGAAATCTGCTGAAAGCTATAACCAATATAAGTTTTCCAATGTTATATTCCAAATTGTTCGCAAAAAATCTGTATACCATTATGCCAAGAGCATAGATTTTAATTCTCCAAAGACCACCATAGTAGGTTACTGCTTCCCTTTTTAATCTTGATTTTATTTCTCATATTCCCTCTTCAGCTGGGATCTGAGGAACTACTGGCTTCTCTAGCTTTTCAGTTTTTCTTCCTCTCTAAAGCCGCACAAGAGATTTTTGCCACTGACAATGATAAACACCACAATCACTTTCAGACAAGAAATAAGAATGTAACTATCTTAATTTAAACCAACTGATAATGCACATACACTAGTCCAGCTCTAAGTATCTGTAAGCTCCAAATTTCACCAGCACTTCAAGTAGATTGCAAAGCAACATGCTTAGAATGAACAGACATTGGAGTGATTATTGCTTGCTAAGAGCATGACAGTTAACTACTATGATTCTATTCTAAAAAATAAATTGGAGTCTAATGAATAAGTCAAGTTTATTAGTCTATTACAACCATACAGGTTTATAAAAATGTGAAAATTGGAGAAAAAAATTTGTTACCATTAATTATCTGGAACATCAGTAAAGGTATAAATTTCAGATTTGGCCACTGAAGCCCTATCAGCAGGGAGGAAGACAGACACCCTTAACCACTTCAGTTGCTCTGGATTAGTACTGCAGCTACACTTTCCCCTCACTTGAGGAAGCTGAATTGTATGAAAACTATTTTCAAAAACAAGATGTCTTTCGTTTCTGTCAAAAGTGTTATCTTCATGTGATAGGACTATAGTTTAGTTACATGCATTTTCTTCTTTACAGAAAATGAATAGTACAACTATCTGGAATCTAAAGCATCAAGCAATTTCACATAATGATACCTTGCCCTCAAACTCACCCTTGTGGATGAGCTTTTTTTTTGGAAATACCTTAAGAGTTCCCAGCTACATTCTCAAATGTGGTAGAGGGAAGCAAGTTATTTGGAAAAGGAAGCTTCACTATTTCTTCACAAGCACCCTTTGACTTTTCCACTATTAAGAAGTTATCTAGTGAAAAGGTAGTAAACTACTCCTAAACAAGACTGCAAGTGATTCACAATAAAACTTGAACACTAATAGCTTTAACCTCTCACCTTACTATCATGATGACAATTTTACTTACATTATTATCTATTGTCTCCTTTAGTCTTGTGAGATCTTCCATGGCTGCATCCCAATTCTGCATCAGAATTTCAGATGCCAGTTTTCCCCACAAAGAACTCAAAGCATTTCTGTCTGTTGCTGGTACCTGTTTTCAATGATAGCAACAACATCATACTCAAAGTACTATTACTTTTTGAATTATTTACTTTAAAATATTTTACATTTACAAGATATCAAATTTGCATGGATCAATCTTTCCAAATGAAGTAATTTAAAAAGAAAAAAATTTAGGTACAGAAGGAAAAACAGCAGTAAAGCTTCTGAAGTAGAAACTAGAAAATCCTGTCAAAGGCCATTTTTCATGCTGCTGCAGTTTCAGTTTAAAAAAAAAAAGAAAAAAAAGGCTGAGCACCAGATGAGAGACTGGTTCCAAGTTGTTTATACCATATAGAAATGCTTCTAAACTACCAAACCAAGGTTATAACAGAGCAGGTTCCTGAAGAGCTCATTAGATTAGGTAATCACCATAGAAAAAGCTAGTACTTAAAAGTTCTTCTGCTAATACTATGCAAAAAGCATGCTTCTGTAAGAAGTATCTGGTGGAACTGCAACTTTGCCACAGTGAATCTATTTCCTGGAAAGGTAGTCCTAGTCAGTTGGTTAGTTTTATACAGGAATGAACACTAAGTCATTCACAGTGTCAAATTCTATTCTCATCAGTTACAAAGGTTCTTTCACAGGTTGTTTTATCACACAGAACTTAAAACAAATCTTCTCCCATCAGAATTACTAACAGAAGTCCTATACCAAGCCATTACCAGTACTTCACTTTGTGAAATTAGTTATTTGACCTAAGAACATAAAGCTAAACCCAGAATTAAAGCACAAAGAATTAAGGACAGCTGCCCAGAAACCTATATATGTAGGTTATTTCCACCTCTCAGAACATGGAATGTACCTGTAACACTGAAGTCAGCTTTAATATCAATACTTAAGATTAGGAATTCAACTCATTCTTCCTTTAACTCTATTCCAATTAAAAGATACATTTCCCAAATTTGCTTCTTTCACTATAGTCAATTATAGGAGTTACTGTTATTTACTCTAGCAGTACTTCAGAAAGCTAATATACTTAGGTGAGACTAGAAATTACACAGCAAGAAACAAACCTAAGCATATGAACCTCTACATATTTTCAGCAATCACTCCACATATCCTCGAGGCAGACACAGTTAGAAGTTGTCATCTTCCAGGCAACCAAGGTGCTAATTTAGCAGATACTTTCAGTTGAGAAGGTTCACATATGCTGTGCTGGTTCTAAATCATGGAATTACAGTTAGCTATTCACCATAACTTCAGATACTGTAGCTATAACAGCTGCACTACCTGGATTTTCAAGGGGGCACTTTAAATTTTCATGTTAGTAAAATGGCACATTCACTGATCACCAACAGTAAATTTACTGTGTTGAGATTCTTACAAGACACAATCTTCATTCTCAAAAGTCACTCCCACCACTAACAAATGATATCAATTACAACAGCATGGAAAAGCAACAATGAATCTGGTTTTACGATGCTCATTTAAGACGTTCACATTTCCTAAGGACATACCCTCTTAATCCATCACAAAATTCAAGACAGGTGAGAGTTTGAATAAGAAGCTGGCAGTTCACAATTACTACTAATTATGTTCAAGCAACCTGCAAGCTTTTCACTACTGTTGATTCCATCTGCACAAACCAAGTATTCACCATTATGCTGGTCTTTTTGTTCAAGATTGTTTGTGGGTTGGTTTTGTTTTTTCCCTTTTGTTTGTGTTGTAGGGTTGGGGTTTTTTAGTTTTATACGTGGTTTTTGTTGGTGGGGATTTTTTTCCCCCATATTTATTCTAAGATACATTTACAGTGAGTGAAAGTCACAGTATTCTGTCATTAAGGTACCATAAGACCTGCAAATTTAAGGGCAGTTCTGAATTCAGCATGAAAATAACAGTATTGCTGGACAATAGTAATGATTATTAACGATTACTTTCAACTTCTCTTTGGTGTGTAGTAATTGTCTCAAAAAAGCTCAAAAGTATTATATTTTAAAAATTAATACAGACAACTAAGTATTTCAAACCACAAAACAAAATCCAAAGCTAACAAACACGCAACACTTACCAAAACTCTGAAGAAGTAAAGGTACTCTGCAGCTCCTGAGTAATTGCCACATTCATACTGGAATTTTGCATACCTGTAGAGTGTATCTAGGTACTCCTGCCTAAACTGAAACACAGGAAAAAAAGCTTTTCTTCACCTGGAAAAACACGCTTTTACAAGCCAATTTTGATAGTGAAATAAGCTTTGGAAGTCTTTAGGTTCTTTGAATGACATTGTACACAGGAAAGACAATAGAAAAAAATTAAACTCTTAATCCCTTCCCCTGAATTAAATATTACACTAATCATGGGAAAAGAGGTGAAATTCTGTATTGAAGTAAAGCACTATTAGTTACAAAGATCCAGCTAAAATGAAGTTCCAGCTTGACTTTTATTTGTATAAAAACTGAAAGTTCAAAAGGCATTCAAATAAAATATATTACCATTAGGAATTCTGCCTATTAGCTACATTGACATGAGACAGGCCAAAATGCTAGTCCATAATTGCTCAAAGCTGTTGGCTGTAAGGGAGTTTGGATGGAGATACCTAGAACTAAATTCAGAGATGTAAGAATTAAAACACTTACACCATGCTTCTCAGCTAAGTAGTCAAACAGCATCCGACCATCCCTATAATGAAAAGATAACAAATGCTGTTTTTACAAAACAAAGTGATTGTCACTGTGCAACACACCCTTTAACTGTTAGAAGCAAAATACCCAAACAGTATAAAGTGATATGCCTCCACTTGTTGTGCAAATACAACTGCAGAAATAGCAAGCCAACTGCTCCTGAAATCTCATGAAGTCACAAAATCTCAAAATGTTTATAACTTTAATTAAAGAACACCACCTGTAACAATAACTAGAGCTAAGAAAGGGTGGAAGGTTGTTTTAAATTTGGTGGCATACTTAGCTTTCAGCATGAAAATAAAATTCTTAGAAGATGAGAGTGAGAATAGCCCCAGTTCCACAGCAATTACTCTAGCCAAGCAGTCTGAATTTATCAGGAGAAAAAAAGTGGCAAAGCCTGAAGTAAAACAGAATTAAAAAAAGAAACATCCCACTGTTAGCACTGGGACACGGTGGTTACCAAGAATACCTCTACTACAGCAAATGCCTGCACGGTACATAGCTAAAAACTCAATCATACCTAGTAAGTTCTAAATATCTAATTCACAAATGGTCACATTTCTGAAGCTTTTTTTTTTAATTCATCATGGATAATAGAATTACAAGTAGTATTATCTAGATCAAAGGAAAGTTCAAGCCTCCTGTAGGCAAGCATGAAATTAACTACCATTATTAAGTCTCATATTAATGACCACAGGACTTTAGATGTCTATTTTTAAACAATAGTTAGCTTCATGGATAATTTTTTTATTCAGTCTCTGCAATGGTTCTTGATCAATTCAAGGGAAATTTTAGCACACTAGCTTTTCAATGCACTAAGAAATTCCACTCAAACCCTGCTGCAATCATCTGGCAACAGTAACCACAGTTGAATTCACTCACATAGTTGAATTCATATTCTTAAATGAAAGAGAATTATTTTCAGTTTGGTACTTTGACTGTATGGATTGCCTTTCTACAACACAATTAGGTTTTTTTCCCCTATTTTTTCTATACTTCTGCCCCTCTTATGCTCTGGGCATGCTTCTATACCAGTAGCTACCCTCCACTTAATTTCTTCTATACATTCACACTTCAGTCAAGCACTAAAGTCAGTTTGAACAATTCAGGCAACTACTGTATTTGACAGAACAAGTAGCCAAGATTTAAATGAAGATCAGAGCATCAGGCTACAACTACTCTTTGTCCCAAAAGGAATAAGTGTATGCAGGGGAAAATTTCCCCATTTACTCTAAAATAACTGACTGCAAAGATGCAAGTTTGTTTAATTAGAACTTATACCATAAGATTCTACAGGGAAATAGCACACTGCCAAGGCAGCCAAGAATTACAATCTCGTGGATTTCTTCCAGTGGAACATACTTCAAGGATGAGGAATACTGACTATTCCTCTGTAATTGTAAAGTCAACATCGTCCAACTGCTACATAAGAAAAAAGGAAGCAAAATGCTTTGGCTTATTCCTGAAAGAGCTTCCACATGCAAAGTCTCCTTTACACATCATCTTCTACCATTTCCCAGACTTTGATGTTCCAAACAGCACTGTCATGGATCAAAAGCTGTGATCTAAAGCCCTGATAATGCAGCTCTAAATTTGACAGAGGTTCCAAATCAACAGCAGAAATGCACAGAAGTCAAAGAATTAAAAGCTGCTCTCTAGTATCTAAAGCACACTACTCAGGCCTAGACAGGCTGACACCATTCAGCCCAATTCTCCCCATCGCTGTGTGACCCCAACAATCTGGATTACAACTTCTGTCGAGCCAATAACCAGAAATAGAGTTTCTGAGATGCAAAGTTTTCAGAGATTCTTAAGAACAAAAATAATGTACCAGTTCTGAAACAAAACTTGTTGCATATTAGTAGGTCTAATATTTTACAGCATTACACAAGTTACATTCCATGCATTTTTTTTTTTCCAGTATCTCTTGCTTTCCAAACAGTGTGTTTCCAGTTTGGAATATGTACTACTGACCCACTCTGTGACTCAAAGACCAAGTAACAGAATATATCTCCTAAAACATCCTAGTACTTAAAACTACAAGGTAACTTTTTTCCCCTAGGCCAAATATTTTTATAAAAACTGGCTAAAGGCAAAGCAAAAAATGAAGATCTCTATATATGGATCAGAAGTTCAATTAGATTTGAACACTTTCAAAGCTGTACTTTAAAGAGCTGTAGGGTGTAATCACCAAGCCATAAGCAAATGTAATTCCTTAATATAATTATCTGACATAAATATCCATGCTGAAATCAAATACAAAGATGGCTTACTTATCCTAACAATGCTTTTTACAGCAGAAGCTAAAGTACTTTCTGGTAATACCAGAACAGAAAATAGAGGCTTCTTCTGAAGTGCTGGAAAGCTAACAGGAATTTATGCTAAATGAATACCTACTCACCCCTCTACTGAAGATGCACAGTTACATCCTCAATGACTACAGACGAACTGTTTCCTACAAGGCCCAGCGCAGGCTTAACCAAAAGAAAACTCTTAGTCCATAAAACGTGCAGACAAACTCATTCTACTTTAATTACTCCCATAAGCAAAGCGAGAAGAAAACTTAAAGATCATTATGATCACTATGTTACACCAAAAATTGGCTGATTTGGGGCAGTAAGGGAGGGAAGGACAGGAGTGAAAGGATGCTTATCCACCAGACCTCTCAGAATAAAAATAAGATAGCACTCCATAACCTTTTCTGGAAGGTAGAAGAGGGAGAAAAGGCAACGACTGTCTCCTATAAGGGAGAATCTGAATTGTTTCAGCCCAAATTTTCCTTCAAACCCCCTGAAACAAGGCCCCTCAAAAAATAAGAGAATACCAACCAAAAAAAAAAAAAACAAACAACAAACAAAAGCAGCCTCCCCCTCAAGCCACCATCAATCATTCCTATCATCAACTTCTAAGTAGTACCAACAACAGACCTGAGAAACAATGTTGGAAATTACCTAGTAGATTGCATTTGCCTCGTAGTCTCTGGATCCTCAAACATCTTGACAATAGGTTCAGTTTCAGCTTGAAGCTGCTTCAGCTGTGCAACAACAGTTGTTCTCTTCTCACGCAAAGCTAAACAAACAAAGATTATTGTAATACCTTAAGTTTTTATAGAAGGCAACCTGACTACATGGTGCTGACAGCACATGAGTATGTATGTCTTCCCAATTCCAACCTCACTTCTCTCACTCAAGCCACAAAACCAGCGCTATCTAACAATTCACTAACTTAATAAAAAGCTTCTAGCATTTGGTTCCCTTGCCTCTATGTGGAGTTTTAATCATGTCACTAAAGAGCAGCTACAGCTAGAGCAGTCTGTATTGGACAAGGTATCTTCAGGCTTTCACTAGAGGGAAAACAACCTTTTAAAGGTTCGATTTTTCCAAATAAATTTGGAAAAAAGTAAACACTGCAATGATACCAGTAAGGTTTATTTGCCTCTAACTGACCAGGTTCTGAAAGCACATTTTTAGAACATATAACTGAAAATCAATAGTAAGAGTTTAAAGTAGCTCAATATGCAAAATTATTTAAAATGCTTAGTGTTTCAGATCATCAGAACATTATAAGTTCTATCTCCTAACTATTTTTCATAAAATAACAGCTTTAGGATCATTATTTCACACAGACCCAAGCCTCCTCACCAAGTACTATCCATGCAATAAAATTCAGAAAAGCCTATATGCTTTAAATAAAACCGAACAGTAGGACCCAGAGACTGGCTGTATGAGCTTAAAACATATGGGATCAGAGAAAACAAGACCAAATCCAAGAGAGAACAGTACGCAGGAAGCTGTGAAAGTGAGCCACACACCAGGGAACTCAATGCCACAGTGAACCTATTAGACATTTCTTCTGTGATGTGACTACAAAGAAATATTTGTGAAGGAGGTCAAAAGAGGACAACACCATAATGGTGACCCGGCCTAAATCTAAGAATGACTTGCCTGATAGAAAGCTTTCCAGTAAAGAGAAATTATCTCCAACTTCAGATGAGTCTTGAGATTATAAAATTGTGAAGGGAAACAGATGAAAGAAAAACCATTCAGTTGACTTACTAAGAGTATGAAAATGTTTTCCTGTGACACCTCCTGGCTGTGTAATTATAAGTTGATCTCATGGAAGACAAGCAAAAGCAACTATAAATTGTGCAGACACATTTCTAAGTATCACAGTGTAAGTGAACTTAGCTTTGAGGCCGCAAAAAGAAAAAAGTCAGCATAAAATTCTAATGAAGCCATAAATTCCACAAATAAAAATAACCTGTCTGTATATATATTCTGATAAGTGTTGATGCGTGAAGATGACACACGCCAGAAATACCTTGAAGTTAAGACCTTTACATGGAAAGCTGTACAAACACACACCCTGAACACCTGACTCCATGTGAAAGTATCACCTCTGCTTAAGTTAACTTTATAATGTTGAGTAAAAGCCACAGATCAAACAGTCATCTTATAAAACCCCCCAACCTGACAAAGTGAATACATAAAAATCTTAGACATGTTTGAAAAAAGCACAAGAAAACATTTCATTTGGAAATTGTTGGGCTATATGAAAGCAGAGCTTTCAAAGTGACCACATTCATTCAACTTGCAGCTATGACCTTAATAATACACTTGGTCACCTGCTTAAGTGGCTATAATCAGAACATTAAAAACATTACACTAGTTACTTTATAAAAGTGTGCTGGAATTACTATTTCTTGTGCTTTTTATAACTTCAGTATTTTGCTACTTATTTACTACAGATATAGTAATGTTCTTCAGCAGTTTAGAAAGGCTTGAGCAAGGAAGGAAAGAGGGGAAATCTATTCAGGTTTGAGATTCTTACTGCCCCGAGACAGTCTAATTTTTTTTAATCAGATAAGTAAATTAAAAGTGAAGCTATTATAACAACTCTTTCTTAGATTACGAGTGTGAAAATGTCTGGTTCTCATTATTATTAGTCCAAAATATTATTGCATATACATCCATGAACATCTAATGCTAGAACCTAAAAAATTTCTCTAAAAGTGTCCATAAGTCTATCAATTCTCCTCATGTATTTCCCCAGAGGCGAACTGCCAACTCTTCCATTTAAAGAGCCTGAAAGAGTAAGACCCAGAGGCAGAACAGCAGCTGGATTGTGTATCTGACTATGCAAAAGCACCCGAGTCTCTCCGTCCTAAACTGCAGACAAGACAGGCTGTAGTCCCAGTAACTGAGAAAAAGGTGAGGAATTCCACAAAATGAAAAAAGATGGAGAAATAGGAAAGAAGTGTGTATTCAAAGACTAGGTTCAGGAGGAAAAAACCCAAAACCAATTAAAAAACCCAAAACAGCAAAAAATAAACACCAGAGAAAAAAGAAACAGCAGGGAAAACAAAACACCACAACATCAACATAGGAGAAAGAAATTCTATTTTTCTCCCCTCCCCATATGTTCTTCAGGAAGACAGAAATTTACGCAGTAAACAGGAGAGATTCCAAAATCATGGAGAAAACAGTAACAGACTAAATACTAGTAGTCATTGATTTTCTTCTAGAGAAACAGCAATTTTGCTTTTAACAGAATTGAGGAAAATACACATTTTCAACAACATCTGCATCTCCTCAAAGTTTAAAAAATCCACCACAGAAAGACAGATTAATGGAATTCCTTACAGTGGCAATCTAGCCTTAATATACTGGATGCTTTAAATAAAAAGTTCAGTGACCCCCAAATCATTGTGTAAAAGTGTTTAATTTGACAGATGAAAAATAAGTGCAACTCTTAAGCTTTAAAGTGCTCTTTCCTTTATAGTGATTGAAATGACCAAATCAGCATTGAAATACTTCTGACATCCCTCAAAGACTAAGGTCCCAAAAGACCAACAAACCCATACTTGCCAGGGTTAGGGGATTCTACATTTCCATATTGGCCTTGATGAAGGATGTGCAAAGTTAAACAGTATTCTAGTTTTTGAGTGCAATGAGCAAATTACCACTAGCTATTTATTATTTTAGATAGAAAGGTTGTAAAGCATTTTGGATTATTTTTTTTTTTTCTAAATGAGCAGCTTACCATGTGGAATTTCATCGGAATAAAGATTTTTGTACACATCCATAGCAAAATCCACCATGTTGGTGTCGCTAAGGAGATCCAATTTTCCTTGGAGTAGCTCTTTTTCATTGTATATCTGCAACAGGAATTAGTAACAGATTTAATAGTTAATTTAATTAAATAGTTTACAATTCATGTTATATAGTTACCTTTATGGCACAGTTTATTTATGGATTTTTGTCCAATTAAATAGTTTTAAACATCAAATCTCATGGCTTTGCAAGATCTCACAGCTCTGTCATTTAGTGTCATTAGAGGCTACAGCCTCTATATATCCAGTCTTGGCAAGATACCAGCAACCTCCTGCTATTTATGAATGCAGGAAATTCAAAGACTAATTAAAAGACAAGTAACATTTGATAAGACTCCTCCTTTAACAGGAATGGTATTCCTATTACAATTCTTGTGAGGAAAAAATCCAACATGAAAAAATCTCTGAAAATGTTATGAATTTAAAAAAACACACCAAAAAAATCCACAAAGACCAGAAACTTGGTCAGATTTTTCTTTCAAAGCAGTGACTATTTTCCACAAAAGAACATGCTGAACAGTGCAGACTAGTCAAATAATTTCAAGTGGATCTCAGAAGAGATACTCAAGATAGAAGTTATAATTTAATTGTAGCACAGATAATCCAAACTATGTTGCTAGGTTTATAGCATAAGAGCAAATTTAGTTTCACTTGTCTAATTGGTTGGTGCTCTTTTAAACTTGTCCAATTAAGTTCCTACCCCAAAATTTAGCCATCTGTTATGAACTCCTGATATAGGTGGGGGTCTAGAGGATACCTCAGAGATACATTTGCACAAGGCTGTACTACAATTCACATCACATTTATAGACATATCACATACAAAAGCTGCAAAAGCTTAGTTTGGCTCTGAATATCCTGTTCAAGAGTAACACTACAAAAATAACTTTAATGAAATTGAGCTGATTTACAGATGTCAAAATACTAAAAGTGGCCTCAAGATGACAGACATCAAGCCAAGTCCATATACTAGACTTGAAAACTGGTTAGGTCAAGTTGCCTCAATGTACGCATGCTGAATAGGTTGTCTTCTGTAGCCTAAAATAATAGGCATTTTAAATTCAAGTCTTATGTAACTTTACACATTTGTTTTCGATTTTAAAAAGGAGCAGATGAGCTCTTCTGATAGTTTAGACCGATGACAGTTTAGTCTAAGGTATCTCCACCACTACTGTGTTTTTTTGTGGCAATATATTTTAAAATATATGTAAAATTCAAACAAGGGACATCCCTAGAAGGAATTTACACTTGGTCTGAACACAATCACGTGACGACAAGGGGTTAAAATTGAAGCTGATTAGCAAGACCACACTGCTGAAACCCTGCACACCGCCCTCCACGGCTGAAGGGCAACTCGAGTGACGAG
The DNA here is from genome assembly GCA_027560015.1 of Chloroceryle amazona. Classification (NCBI taxonomy): domain Eukaryota; kingdom Metazoa; phylum Chordata; class Aves; order Coraciiformes; family Cerylidae; genus Chloroceryle; species Chloroceryle amazona. The sequence goes on from JANHFX010015717.1 coordinate 44,899, forward strand.
GCAGGCACGCGAGGCGCCGGGCTGTCCCACGCTGTTGGGAAAGCAAACACAAAGCAAACCGCGGCTGCGAGGGAACTAGTGCTCTTCCCTCCTCCGAAGGTGAACCTACGCTAAACCCGAGGAAGGAAAAAACAGGAGCTTCCTCCTGCCCCGCAAAGAGCGGCCTCGGGGAGCTGCGAGAGCAGCAGCTGCCCCAGGCCTCCCTTCGGCCCACAGCGCTGCTCTCCCTTCCTCACGGAAAAGGCCCATACGCCTCCTCCTCATCCTCTCCCCACGCGGCACAGCAGCCCCGAGCTCCTCCCTCAGGAAGCGAGCTCCC
>JANHFX010015719.1:0-48019 GCA_027560015.1 Chloroceryle amazona
TTCAGGGTGGGGCTGACAGAGCTCTGAGCACCCTGCTCTAGTTGAGGATGTCCCTCCTCTCAGCAGGGGGGTTGGACCAGATGACCTCTGGAGGTCCCTTCCAACCCAGGCAGTTCTAGGATTCTATGTTAAAACCTGAACGCTTCTCTCTTTGTGTGAGAGATGCTAATAATATAGGCATGAAGATGGGAAATACAGCAATCATCCTCCCTTTCCCTCTTCCTATTATGGTATATAATAAAAGATGTAATGTTTCTGAAAAATACTGTTAATTGTCTCTAATCAGCCTTGCATAGTTCTGTCTCTGACCTGTTGTGGTGTAAGATGTGTTTATGCAAGTGAAATACATTTTTGTGGAATACTTTGTGGTAGAGGAGGAAAGGAGGTTGCTTTCATTTTGAAATGGTTGATTTACTGCTTATTGTTCATTTTCACTGGGATTTTCAAGGGCCCCTGGAGCCATTAGGCATGCAGGCTTAGTGTTTGCAATGAAAGTTGGGTATTAACTTGCCTTAAACTGCCTGCTGATATTACTGCTTTATGCTGTCTTGAAAATGACTTAGATTCTTATGTGTGATAGAACGGAACTTTATTTGCCATTGAAACTGTAGAAGTGCCAGTAGTATGATATCCTGTGTGTACCTTTGGTTTCTTTCATACATTTAAATTGTTTCTAATAAATGCTCCTGTGATTTTTAAGGCAGTTGCCATACGTAAACATGTGCTTGTGTGGCTGGGGCAAGCAGCCCATATAATTGCTCAGATAAGAAAATTGAAGTTTTGAGATTGTTATTCCAAAGTGGTGCATGGGTGAGACCTAGAAATGAATGAGAATGAGGTTAGGTCCTGGCTTTCTGTCACTCTCTTCTGAGTAGTGTCTCAAATGTGGGTCTTACTTGGTCTGCATTATATTGGCTTTACAAAGAGTTTGCTCTCTGTTCCATCAAAAGCAAAGGAATACAAGACAGACACGGGGTTTTTATATAACAAGCAGACAGACCAACGTGCCTGAGACACCTTGGGCTTTACCAAGCCCCCTTTTACCAAATCACAGTTTTGTGTGACTTACCGTGGGAATTGTAGGTGCAAGTTGGGCAAGTGGCTTTCTCCTCAGCATCTCAGCTGGTTGCCTGGCATGAGAGGGCTGCAAATCACTGAGCAAAAGTTCTCGAATGCCTCTGTTAGTAATAGGACTCTGTGGTGAACTGAGCCTTTCACACTTGGAATATTTTTCTCTAATTTCCAGTCCCAGTAGAGCACTTTTCCCAGTAATAATGATAATCCATTAGTAATTGGAGTAACAGCACACTACTACTACTAAATAATAAAGAAATACAGCCCCTCCTCTTGTAATATAACCTTAGCACTTGGTATTGGCCTGCCTGCCTGGCTCTGAAAACACAAGCAGTCCCCAAAGACCTGGGGCTAAGTCCTCTGAGTGGACAGAGTTGCATCGCTGTCCTCAGGAGCTACTTCAAGAGTCAAGTCACAAACCGCTTGTTCTCTGGGAGGTGGTTCTTGAGCCAGCTTGTACCTTCTCCTGAAGGACAACGGTGCCATCCTACTGCGTGGGGTGGGAGTGACAGAAGTAAAGCAATAGAGAATTCTTGGAGTAGGGGGGTAAGTGCTGTGCAGAGTTTGCTTCTCCATCTCTTTATGTTCCCCACCTGCTATAAGAACAATAATCCCAGGGGATTAGTGCATCGGTTTGTTGGCAGGGGTGAAAAATCTTACAGTGCGAGGCAGAAAAATAGTAGTGCTTTGTTACTTCCCTTTCAGTATAAAGCCATTTTTTGAAACAATGCAGTTAATGAGTCTTTCCAGGCTAACTGCCCACTTGCATGTTTTGCAAGACTGGATGGGTTGGTATTTGTAAGAAAAGTGTCTGACACGATGCTCATTTTGAACTGATAAATGCTGGGTACGTGCGTGTCCTGAGCTGCACACACTTTTGCATGAAGATGAGAGAAAAACAGGAGAGTTCTGTACGTAGGACATCAAGTGTTGAACCTGCCTGGGTGTGCAGTTCTCCTGTGCTTTCTCTCTTTGCAGGAGGAAGAGTTGTCAAGATTTCTTGTCATACATGTGGGGGCAGCCCACATTCTGTTCTGTCTCCTTCACAAAGATGCGTTGTGTGGTTATATTATATAGACTGTAAGGAAGGCAGTCGGTTCTCAGGCCGAGCGAGAAGTGGAGGCTTTGGCTGGTAGTTGTTGAGTGAAATAAGGTGGAGAAAGTGCAGACTTCTTCATGCTTTCCTCACCTTGTTTGACTTGCCTTCTGAACACCTCGGTTTTATCCCCTGGACAGAATTCATACTGTTTTCTTGGGAGGAGGCTGTAGGTACTCTCACTTCTAAAGTTAGGAAGTGATGGATTCAGCACAGCTCTTTCTGCGCTTTTATTCTAACAGAACTGTTTTAATAAAGAATAAAACTCGTGAATGAAGTACAGAGGATATAAACCTTTACTGTAGAAATGAAACAAATGCAAAATAGCAGTTAATCTGCCTCCCCGTTTCTTTACACATTTAGAAGAATATGTACTGGAAGGTGAGATGACAAATCTCTGCCTCATTGTGACAGGCAGCACTGTTCTGCACACCCTCATTACCTTGTCCTAAAACTGTTTGTGTTGTGAAGTGTTTATGCGGTATGACTTCAAATATTTGATTGAATTGCAAGTGTCTTCACGACTTGAGCAAGCAGAGGAATAATATAGAGCTCATTCTGCACTGTTTCCCTTCTTCTCTCTGTAAAGAGAGGAATTGCATAGAATTCAATCCCATAACCTCGCTGAAGTTAGCGAACGGGGAATTGAAGTAGGCGGTTGAGTTGCCGTCTTTATTCACCGTTCATTTTAGATCAAAGGGAGGAATCTGAATTGCCTGGGGGTTCTGTCCTGTGAAAACTGTTACCAAAGGACACAGCGTCGTTTGGAACAAGTCAGATGTGAGACAGGAGCTGTGTTCCTTACAACAGGGGAGCAGCCAGCTGGCAGAACATCAGCGTGGGGAGATTGTGCTGCGCCGGTGCCTCTTGGGAGGGATCCTGAAGGGGAAAAGGGTGACATCTGAATGCAAAGTTAAGAGTAACTTAATAAGAACAACACACTTAGCTTGGATTTGGTGCTCTAACCTGGTTGCATGGGCTTTGCTATCTTTAACTGACGCTTGTTGCCAACAGGATAGTTAGTTTATGGCTACCTGCTTGCTTTGTCTAGCAATCCAGTTAGCATGCTGGGAGAGTTTGATGCACACTGGAAGATCTCTCTCTCCTGCAAAGCAGTGAATATGCACAAGTATATTTTTGAGTTGTTTCTATTTCTTGATCAGCAAAATCTTTTCTTAAAAGCAAAACTGATTCCCTTGGTTAAAGAAAGCAGTCCATACCCTTCCACCAAGGACATTTGGGATGCTCCTGGACCCAGTGATAGGATATTAATCTTGGAATGTGTGTGCTTCATGGGTTCTGTTTTTCTATAAAGGAAAAATAATTAAATACAGATTTTTTTGGTACTGGCACCTGGCATCATCTTCTCTAAATGGAATCTCCCTGAGGTGAACAGTTTACGAGGGAAATTTTTTCATATGCAGTGTCTTTTTGAATTTGAGGTGGCAGCAGTGCTTCCTCCTATGCAATTATATTGGGTTTAGTCAATGCAGAGTTGAGAAAAGAAATTTTCTGGAAGAAAAAAGGCACTTCTACATTTCAAATCCTGATAAAAGTAGTAACTAAGATATCTGGATACTGTTCAATGTGTTAAATGTAACTTGGGGTTTTTTTAGATAGGTCTTCGCCAAATTGTTTTGTACGAGAGTAGCTCCCTAATTTGAAGACTGTTCTGCCTGAAAATGGGAACAGGATTTGACTGGTTTGCAATTCATTTTTCCCTTCTTTTTCACTGGGGCAGAGTATACAATGAATCCAGTTAGAATCCAGTTAGAAAAAGGTGCCAGCATCCACAGATAGAAAAAAATTAACAAATTGTCATCATTCAGCTCATTAAGTGAATCTTCTTGCTGTAGAATAGAAAATTTCAGATTAAAGAAAAATACTTTGTTTTATTCAATAAATGGCTTTTTCTCACCTAAGCTTTTCAGATAGACTGTATGAGCTTATCTGTTTTCTTCAGGATTAGGTTAAATTTAATTACCTTCTTCCTGGCTCAGCAGGATTTGGGGCTACTTGCAATGAAGAGCATCCCATGTTTTTCTGTAGATGCTACTGAGAGAGGGACGAGAGAAGTAAACCACTTTGTTTTCTTCATTAGAAACCTACCTAATTGTGATAGTTATATTTTCCTAACATTAAGTTAGTGCTGAATTATTTTGGTAACAATGTGATTCATTTGTTGTTAAGAGGATAATACAAAACTTTATTCTGTTGTTCTGCCCCTTCAGAGGCAACAAGTTAACATTCCCTCTTGTCCTGCTCCTAGTCCTCCTTCCACCCCACTAATTTTTGGCAGTTGATCCCGTTGCTCCTCTCCAGTTTGACCAATTTTCACATGAGGCCTTGATCATACAAGGCGTAGAAAGCTTTCACTTGTAAGAAGATTAAGTGCACTTGGGTACAGTCAAAGTTTTGGTTTAAAGATAATTTTAATAGCACAGAAGTGATTGTTTTGGTTTGGGTTCTTTTAGAAGAACTTCCATTTGATATTTACATTGCGTACGACAATTGACATTTTTACATACTGATTGTACAGATATCCTCAGTGATTGGGTGGAGGCTGACACATGCATAGTCCTTCCTTCTAGTATATGACCAGCTTGCTTTATGTGGAGGATTGGCATCAATAGCATTTAACAGATAAAGTGGTATCAAGATCAACCTGTACATCATCATGTTCTCCTGAAGCTGAGACTCTGACCAGACATTGAGTCTCTGGAAGTGTAAACTACATTGGCTTCTACCAATGTGAAGATATCTGTAGAATGATGGTTTTATGCAACACACGTTTGCCAAAGTCAAGAAAAGGACTTGGGTGTTCTGGAGTAAAAGAAAGGTTGTGGGAAGATTTTTCTTGTGAAGGTCATAGTGGTTTAAATCAGATGTTGGATAGCCCTAGAAGTTAAACTGATTGCTTTGATTTATAGTGGAGAGGGGAGGTAGATGAGAGTATGATGGCTAGATGTCTTCTAAAATGCAAAATTAAAATAAGCTGACTCTGCATACATTTCCAAACAGTCAGTACCACCTTAGAGACCTCTTCTTGACTCTGTATGTTGTTTTTGAACTCTATTTGGCTTTGAACCCTATTAGCAGTGCAGCACAGGCTTTGTCCCTTTGTAAAGGAAAGCTCAGCGTGCCAAACAGCCATTGCCAGACCTTTACCAAACTCATAAGTACTTATTCCAAGTGTTGAAACTGCATCTATGGCACTGGTATTTAAGGTGTCTGAGCAGCTCATGTAGAAATACTCAAAGTCAAACTGAAATTGAAAAATTGACCTTTTTCTGGAAGAATTCTCAGAGATCCCCGTGACTCTAGTCCTGGGCTGATGGACCGAGTAGTAGTTACCATATGTGACAGATGTGAGTAACACTCAGAATTCATCAGAGCATGTTTCGTGCTGTTGTGGGCTTTTAGAGATGTTGGTTTGCAGCATGACCTGATGTAGCCCTTACCTGAAAGGTGTACTGTGTAGCAGTCCTCACCATGAGGAATAATTCCTGTAAACAACAGTGTGAACCATGTAATGAGGGGGTCACCACTGTGCCGTGGATGTCACAGGTAGCTGGTGGTGGTTTGCCTCCTTTGTAAAACCAGTGTTCTTCTGGGCTTTGTGGGCACTTTCTCTCTTCATGAGTAACCTTAGCAACTGTTGGGCAAATGCCCTAGTTTAAAGTCCACTGGAATCAGAAAATGCCTCTACTTCTCTCAGCATCTCGATTATCCTCTTAATTTCTTTTTCCAGGTGTATATTTTGAGTCCTGTACAGGCAGGAGGTGATGTGGCCTACCTTCTAGGTGGAAGTCATGACAACTTATTTTTTCTTCCTGCAGCTCGGATCCAGGTGCTTTAGTAAGACAAGGGTTGTTCAAGTTCTAGTAACCTGCAAAATATTGTGAGGTATTCAGAGATTTTGTTCACAGATCAGTCTCACTCGAGGGGAGAGCACCACATCAAGCAGAAATGTTTCTTGCTAGTTTACTGGGTGGTGAAGAGCTGAATTTGTTTGGGATACTCAGTGTTAGGAAAATTGTTCCTAACATAACCACCTTCTAATATGGCTAATCTAGGATTTTAAAAGCCTGAGAACAACATACTGTACCTGGGGTTGCAGAAGTGGGGTTCTCTGTGATTCCTGCTGTCAGCCAGTGTTACCCATAGCAAGACCACGATGTGTGGAAGAATGGCTGTCTTTCACAATATTTTTTCTGCAGCTCAGATCTAAGTTGTTAATCCCAGTTCTTTCTGCTTTTATTGGTGTCAGATACAAGTGATATATTTTCCACTACTGTAACAAGGGATTGAATTAGTCTTCTGTGTTGTTTTTCATTGTTCTAACCTCAGCATGAACTCTGTTTCCTTGTCTTTTGTTAACTGCCATCCTATATTTGGGGTTTTCTTTGGGTTTTTGGATTTAGCTTTCTTAAAAGCTGCACTGCACTTCACAACAGGCTGATAGTAGAATTCTTCAGAGTGTTGAGTGTGATCCCTTTTGGATACATAACACTTTCTTTTCCTTTCCTCTTAGAAAAGGTCGTGTTTGCTGTTTTGATTTTACCGTGTGAGGCACGTGAATCAGTCATCTTTTCACCTGTTTCCTGGGTAGTTACTACTTTTTGGTTACTGTGAGATATTAATGTTTCTCAGCTTGTATTTTTATGACCACCCTGAAGTCTATAAACATAGGTACAAGCAAAAAAGTTTTGCTAAAACTCCTGTTGAAGCAAGTGAGGCTGTATCAGGGCACCTAGTCTTAAGGTGGAGACTGAGCATTTGCTTGGGGTTTTTTTGGTTGGTTTGGTTTGGTTTTGTGTTTGTTTTTTTGTTCCTCCTTTCTCCTCTTTCTCTCTGTGTGTGGAAAGTGCAGTGACTGTCACCTGCAGATTTGAATAGGGAACCAAAGTACTTGGATAGTCTAATTTTTAAAGGCTGAAGAAGCAAATTGAGGAGGAATGGGGATACACATGGTTGTGTAGGTAAAGGTTCCACATGTTCAACTTTTACTTGCAGGATTCCATTTGGTTCTTTTCTGCTACAAATTTAGGGCTCTTTGAAGAGCCCTGATGTGATTACAGGGCTGCAATAATATAAAAATAAGTGGCAATCACTTTTGCATTCCTTTATTAACCACAGATTATCTAATCTCCTTGCAATCAATGCCAATGACTGGAAGTAACCTACCTAGCTTTTCATTCCTTCTTTTATCTATCCAGTGGTAGACCAGGTGAAGAGAAGAGAACTTTTTTGTAATCTTTTAAGGAGATTTTAGGAAAATATCTCGGTTCTCACATTCTTTAAGGACTTCACAAATAATGGTGATCTTCTGTCTGTGTTTAGAGGGAGGACTGACAATAATATTCCCATCACAGTCTAATGATATCTCTATTTTGGCAATTCACATTAACAGTGCTTTTTGAAAATGTTATATTCACTAATCAAAAAAAGCTCAATTGCCTCATTAGTGAGCATTTAAATGTTTCAAATGGCATGTCTCCAAGTTCACACATCGTAATTTCCGTCCATCAGACATGCTCAGATTGTTATGGCAGAAGTGGTTTGCTGGAAGGATTTCAAAGGGATGTTACAAAGATCAGTAAAGACACTGGAAGAAACAATTGTGTTTTAGTTTAAGTTCCCTGCATGGAGCACCAACTATTTTTAGATACTGTAGCAGTGGGAGCAGCCTCAAAATAATATCTCAAGTGACCTCTGGGTTGAAAGTCAGAGCACCCAGATGATGATGAATTAGTCCTCTGCTGTTTGTGAAATGCAGAATGGGCTAAATTTGTAAAAGCCAAGGTGATGGTTTAATTGTATGTATTAATCTTCAGTTGATTAGAGATGGCTAGCAAGATTCCTTCCATCTTCCCTCCAAGCATTTCCACCAGAAAACACCTCAAGACTGTTTGTTTGCTTTCCATCACATTTCCTGACACTCTTCTCAAGGAAAAAAGAAACCTGTGCCTCCATTGGGATTTTTTTTTCTTCTTTCTCTTGAGATGATCCCCTCCAGGAGGGGAGGGTGAGATGATCCCCTCCAGGAGGGGAGGGTGAGATGATCCCCCCCAGGAGGGGAGGGTGAGATGATCCCCCCCAGGAGGGGAGGGTGAGATGAAGCACTTGCTAATGATCAGTGTTTATACACATGGAGGATCCCCATGGCTTCAGTGTAAGAACTGAACAGATGATGATAGTGCAGATCTGTTTATCCACGTTCCAGACACTGATGCAGGCTCTAGGTGGGTTTTATCTGCTTGGAGAAGAAAAGTGATAATACACAGTCTGACCAAACAATCCTCGTCTCAACTAAATTTTCAGCAGTATCCTCACAGTCTGAAATTCTGAAACGCACTTTTTTTTGCCACTTTTTGAGGATTGAGAGTAAACAAATGTCTGTGTGCACGTTCCAAATGGCTAAAATAGGTGTAGAAACTGCTGACAGTCATGCCTTGCAAGATAAGCAAGATTGAAGTTCAGTATCATAACTAATATGTAATCATTCTTGTGGGTTATCATAAATGTCCCCTAGGCATAAAAGTTCAGTGATCTGAGGAGGCACGGAAGAGAGCTCAGCTTTGGTTTGAGTGTACTTTGAGTATTAACCCACACACTTGTAACAACCTGCTTTCCAAATGGAAAATGCAGCCTTTTCTGGCAAGCTGGTGTTCTCGTCTTGTTCATTGTTCTCACTTATGAAACGGAATAATTTCCATAATGGTAGGGAATAGGGAGATTGATAATAGAAATTGGCTGTTGTCTGGTTTGCTCTCTGTAACCTGTACACTTATATATAGAGAGGTGTATGTGCATATTTGTGTGTGGAACTGTGTGTATATAATATGGAAATATATCCATTCATAGGACTGGATAAAATATACATGAAAAAGAAGCATGGCCAGTAGATCAAAGATGATGATCTTCCCCACTCCACTCTTATGAGACTGCAGGTGGAGTACGTATATATATGTATTTATATGTATCTGTTCATACACACACACTGCCTCAGTATATTACTGGGGGGGGGGGTGTTCTTTGGAAAAATACAGAAGAAAATGTTTTTTAAGCTAGTTGCATTGGACGTCTTTGATTTACTGATCTTCCCACAAGCAGTGTTTAGATTGTATTACTCATAAATATTGTGAAAGAGATTTACAAATATGAGACTAATTAATCTCTGGAGTAAGAATCATAACTTTTTTTCCCTTCCTGGGAAAAAGTAGTTGCATTGTTAATTTAAAAATAAAATAATAGAATAAGTTCAATGTACCTTGTTAGATCTTTTTTCATTGGTGGCAAGAGGTTGTCTTTTGATATCTCTCAATGAACTTCATTAAAAAATGAGCTATGAAGTAATCTTAATGATATAAAAAGGAGAAAAGCAAAGCAGCACTAATACTTGAAAACATGGATTTCATATGAACATAAATGATATGAATTTACAGAGGCTTTGCAAAATCCAAATGCCAAAAATGTGCAAGTCCCACCCCGCAGTTTAGATACAACACAAGCCACGGAAATGGTATTCTCCTGATGATGGTTTCCTGAGGAGCACAACACCCGCGGTAAGGGATCTGTTTGTAATATGCGAGGGTATAACCAAGGCTGTTGCAGCCTTTGAATGTAAGCTTGAGATTCATTCTGCTTAGGTGACTTCAAAAACACAATTTTGCTACTTTTAAGTGTAACAAAAAAATGAGGTAGTTGACTGCATCCAAGGTAGAAATACGCAGCATGCTGCATTTCAGGCCAGTCATTTCTGAGGTGATATGTGCAGTATTTCAGGTTGCTTTAATATTTTTGTTATTCCAATCTGACTGAAATATTTAAAGAAAGCAATAAATGAAAATAAGTATTGAGTTACTTTCTTGTGTGTGTGTCTTAGGATTACAGTCTGCTTTGGTTTGGCATGAATCCTTCTTATGACAAAATAAGGAGGATTTAGGTTTTGGTCTAGAAATAACTGTTCTAGAGCACAATTATGGAGCTCAGGGAATTCATATTGAAGTTGACGACATTGCTGTTGAGTTTTAGTAAGGGTAAAAGACAACATCTACATCTACAACATCTGGGTTGGGTTTTTCCCCACATCTTTTTAGAAAAGGAGTACCACCACCCATGGTACCACCATAGTACCACCCATGGAGCTGTTCAGGGCTTGCCATTTTCCATGGGACCGTTTCCAGCTTTTCTAAAAATCCTTTCGCTCTTGAGTCCAGAAAAGTTAAGGTTGTACATTTGGCTTTGGAAATATTAAAGGGCATTGTTTGGTGTTGCAGTAAAAAAAAATTTAAAAATCAAGTGCAGTGTTTTGCTGCACTAAAAATGGAAACAGTCCAGTTAAAATGAGTAAGAAACTGGTGAGTTCTCTTGAACTTGCATCCAACTTACATTCCCCTGAAATTAGTTAGATGTCACTACCTTGGTATTTTCCAACCAGGTCTGTTTCTGACAGCTGCAGTCGTGAGAAGCTGATGCAGTTGGAGAGGGCATTCACTACTGCCAGGTCTTCTGGAACTTGTGATCCATTTGGAGCATTCAGTGGTCAGGAGTTCCAGCTCTTGAGTCATGAAAGCTCATGAGCACCTCACCATTTATACATTTTTGAAAGTGCTTTTAGTATTTGTAGCTGCTGAGAAACAAAAAAGCTTAAAAATGCTTTCTGAATTTTAAAAGTAAAAATGTCAGCTTTAGCGCCCCTACAATAGATCAATCTGATGGCAGCTGATTGAGGTTCCGATTCAGTGCTGCTTCTCCTCTCACCTTCTGAACCACCATTACTGTCAACCTGCTCCTGCAGGATTTTCTACAGAAGTGTCAACCTGTCCCTTTGAATATCAGCTTCAGAGAAAACACTGTTTATTAATAATCTCCTACAGAGCTTTTCTTTGTTCTCAAAAAGACAAAAATTATAAAGAAAACAGTGACTTCTAGATTTTAAGGGTTTTGGTTGTTTGGGCTTTTTAAAAATTATTTCTTATTTTATGATTACATTTATTTTGGTACAAATTTCAGCTACTGAATTGTACCCTCCAGCTCTGTTCGCGTGAAATCTTTTTTCCTTTAATGGCCTTGCTAGGAAGAGTTGCTCTGCGTGTGTAGGTTTCCTTTAATGAAGTTTTAATAACGTGGTGTGTATACATACTTAATGTAGAGTAATGAAACTGTGTCTTGAAACAAGAACTCTTTCTAGTTTTCAGTGCGAACCTGCAGTCTTGACTTTATAGCTACAGACCTGTAATGAAATTAATGATCTGATGCAAGAAAGGAAATAAGAATATAAATAAAGCTGAACAGAGCATTTAATATTATATTAAAAAAATGGCCTAGTGCCTGGGGACATATATACATGCCTTGTTTTGTACAGTAATAGTTCCATGTAAATTGACCATGTGAAATGAATTTATTGTGGAATTTTTAAAGCAATTTGACCAACACCTACACAAATTTAATACCTTAAAATTCTGTTCATCATGGATACATCAGTTCAGACAGAAGCTGGGAATTTTACTTTCGGAGTACTTGCAGTTGTTATTACCAAAGTGCAAGACATTTAGAGACACAGATACTAAAAACAACAACAACAACAACAAAAAAAAAAAAAAAAAACAAAAAAACAAAACAAAACAAAACAAAACAAAAAAACCCTCTGGTAGTTGTAATTTAGAGGTAAATTAAGAAACTAGTCTGCAGTCTCCTTATGTACAGCTTCATGTATCCTCTCGCTCAGTGGCCTGAGGCATTAGCAAGCTTTCAGCATGAAATTTAGTGCAAGAGCATGCATACCTGAGTTATTGTATATCATGCATACCAAATATATGGCTTTTATAGACATATAAATCACAACATCAGGATTCTTGTGTTTTCTAAATGTAAAGTTGATAACAATCTCAACAAGGTGGCTAAATTTATCTTAATAAGAGAATCTGATCCTGCGCAAAGGTTATGCCTGGTGAATCATTAAAACTAAATGGGTATTCTTAGAATTTCAGGTAAAAGTAGGGGATAATTGCTCAACTTCATCTAAGTCCAGTTTGTCAGCAGAGAAATGCAGTCAATGGGTACAGCAAGTAAAATATGTTGGGGACCATTTCTATTCTTGAGGGCAAGTTGCAGAGTTTGGCATTGCTCACGTCCTCGTGACTGCATTCTCCTTTATGGGCTTCTCTTTCTTCATCTTACTCTTCCCCCACCACAATCAAATCACAGAACTGTTTTTCCCATAGCTCTCCTTTGGAGAAGCCCAGAGCCTACATTATATACCCAGCCATTCCTGAGTATTGTTCGCAGGGGTGGTAGTTGTCATGAGCCAACAGCCTCTGGGAGGCCATCCAAAAAGTACAGCAAGAAATGGCAACCTCAAGCCAGTTCTGAAGCCTGGCACCCCAGCTCTGCATGTCTTACTAATGCAATTAAAAGCTCTGCTGAAATGAGTTGGAATGACACAGGTTCCCTGCAGCCTTCAGATGTCACTGGTGTATCACTCACCTAAGATGAGGTTGACGGTTCTTTTCCTTTCTTCCACCTGATGTTTTGCATCTCATGTAGTGATTCTTGGACTTATTTTGATCACAGGAAGAGGAATTAGACCTTGGGTTGTGGAGACCCCCACCTTAAGACATTCTCTGTAGGTGAATCTTTGTCAAGATGAGCAATGCTGGTTCATTTGCAGGTCTATTTAATTGCAACACACACTTCTAAAGCTGCTGTACCCTCCTCTTGTATTAACTTCATGACATTCTCTTGTTCTTAGCCATTTCAGTAGTTTCTTCTCCTTGAAAATAGTTTTCAAAGCACAGATAGCTTTCAACCTGCCGCAGAGTTCTGTTCAGTATTGCATTTATCTGTTTGTCTGAAGGTGCTCTGGGGGATAGAGCTCAGAGTCAGCAGTGGCATTTCAGAATGCAGTTGAGCTTGGTTATGAAGCAAGTGGACCATGTAATTTAAAAACTGATTTCCTGAGCTGTCACAGGGGTGGAGTGTAAAGTGCAAGGATTTATTCTGCTCTTTTGTGTTAATATGTTTGTAGATAACTGCTGGATGGGGCCAAGAACTGAGCTATTAGTGTAGCACGTACACTGGTGTAACGTAGAGCGTAATTTGCTTGCTTTGTGAGTCCTACTGCGGTTTGGCCATTTGGGGCTTTCCAAAACTGTAATGGACAAGTTATGAAAACTTTATGCTGCTAGAATCATGCTTTGTAATGATTGTCAGTGGGAAAACTCTCTAGCAGTTATTTTTAACTGTGGTTACATTAACAAAATGGATTGCGAGTATTAAGAACGATAAACAGTCATTAAAAGATCAACATTCAGATTTCTTTTTCAGCTAAAAATGAAACACCATTACTAGCAAAATCCTGGAATTGTTGAGGTTTTGGTTCTGTTTGGATAAAAGCTGTGAAAAAAAAAAAAAAAGATGACTCCAAACTGAAGTAAACCCCTTTTTGTTCTGCGATGTGAGGAAAAATGAATGCTTGAATAGTATGTGTGCACAGGGATTTTCCCCACTTATTTAGTTAAGCTGATCAAGAATAACAATGCAACTATACTGGTTTACAGACTTTAGCTTAATATTTTTCTCTCTCGCCCCATCTTTACACGGGAGGTGCTCCAGCTCCCTGATCATTTTTTGTGGCCTTCCATAGATCCATGTGAGCTGGTCCATGTCTTTCTTACCTCAGGGCCCCCAGAGCTGAGCAGAGACAAAATAAATTTGATTTGACTTGTAAACAAAGGTAAATGGAAACAAAAGTTACTCTGTTTGTTTTATAATCACTTAATTTATGGTAATTTCTGGGTTTTTTTGACACTTCTTAGATACAATTCATTTTACTTTGCAGTAGATGCTTCCTCTAATAGCAAAATACCAAACATAGGCATAAGAAACTTAAATATGTGCACCCCAGCACCTGTCACTTAGTCTGTTAGTGCTACATATGAAGTAAACGTGGAAGGTTTTAATCATTTTTCTAGGGAATATGGGCAGAAACTGTTAGCTGAATATACAGATCTTGTGAAAGAGGATCAAAAGGATCTTGATGTTTGATCATGTTTAAAAGAGGACCTAGTCCTTGTTATGAACTTGAGTTGAACCTTTCAACCTTCTTTTACCTTTGCTCAGTGTTCCAGGGAAAGTTGTTAGGATTTATATGTGTACTGAGCATTAAATAAATAAAATTGTGCTGAATTTGGTTATAAAATGACTTAGAGGAAGAAATGAACGGGCTTCACAGGGAAGTACTCTGACTGGGATTATTGTTATTTTGTACAGGATTATAAAATAAAAAGGAAGCCAACGAATTACTTTTGAAAAATCAGAGAAAGTGCACTTGTTTTGTTTTTGAAACGATAGGCCACTGCTTCTATTTCAGATGAGGAATACTCTAGGACTTGAAGGTAGCATAAAGGAAGAAGTTACTGGGGAGAAGATAGGAACCTCTCGGCAGAACAGCGTGTGTTTAAAGCGCCTTTCCTCCCAACTCCAGATGTGATTTGCACCTGCATTAGCCTCCTTTGATAGCATCCCCAGCAGGCTGTACGTATTGCTCTGCAGTGAATTGAGACCACATCTGCTAGTCCTGAAACAAAGTGATTATTGTAATTGTGAGATTTGGGTGTGTTTTTTCTTTCAAAAGGACCGTAGTTCCGTTATATGTTTCTTGAAAAAATGTCACGTTTCATATAAAATGGAGCGTGAAATTAGCTTTGCTCAGTGAGAAGTAGTATTTACTGCAGCGTCATTAAGCACTGGAGTTGTGTTGCTGGCTGCAGACTTCTGAAGGCTTCCCTGACTGGTTTGATTTAAAACATAAGCAGCAAGCTTCATTAAACTGTCTTCTGGCTTTAGAAGTCAGCTGGGTCACGTAGCCTACCATGTGCAATTTCTGTAGCGTTCTAGGAAGGTGTTTTACAGTCCTTTCCTGAAACACTTGCTGTATTTTACTATGCTTTAACCTAGTGAAAAATGTAATTCTCATCAAGGATAGTTTTATCCATAAAGTGTAATAGAGGGCACATCCTTTACACATGTAGGAGAAAATTAATGGTTCGTTCTTTGACCTGTCACCAAAATCTTGGAAGCTCTGCATAGAAGGGAATGTGGAAGCAGAGAATAGTGAATGCTGCTAATAATGTCTGTGTGCTGCTTCAAATCTTCCAGCCCAATAGCTGCCTCCTTTCTTTCTTTCTTCCCACCCCCTGTTTGGCTGTGAAATTTGGGGTGATATATACTCAATAACTTATTCTTTACAGTGTCTTACAGCATTTTACCACTACTGAATTCCCTTCAGAATTGCAATAGGAAGCTCATGGCAGTTATGGGAAGCTGCCACCACTTGGGTGGTTCTAGTTCTTTGCTTTTAGGGGTGAGTCTGTCAGTGCGGTCCGGGCGCTGCAGTTCAGCGTGGCACGCTGTTGAGTTTACTGGCAGAATTTTACCATGAAATGCAGCAATCACCAGCACAAAAGACTGCACACTTTGAAATTGTAGATCTTTTCCTCGTGTGTTATTGAGCATTGTGTGTCGCTGCCTTTGCCACAGATGAATTTACACGTTTGACATTTAGGGTTTGGTGTGGGTTTTTTTAAATCCTTGGTTCAAAGTGAAATAAAAGGGGAATGCTGAGTAATGCTGGACACAACAAGAGCCTAATCGCTAGAGTGCAGAACATCTGATTAGCATTTATTTTTGCTTGCTGAATTTGGACATGTCCAAGGAAGAGTTGTAATTCTTGGTGCTGGGAATGGAAGCAGTTTTGGAATATGGTGGTAATGTGGGAAAGCGATGATACACGTGACCTCGGTGAGGGTGTGCATTCATCACAACAGGGTATAAGTTTCAATTGCTTTTCCTCTTTTTCCATTCCCACTTACTCGAAGTTGTAAGCAGCTGGTGGTTTTCAGTTACAATTCAGCTGCACTGGACTTCAAGGAGCAATTGGGATGTTGAGAGAAGGTAGCAGCAAGGCAGGCATGCAGGCTGGCGGGGCAGAAAGGACGTACCAAAGCTGGCAGGAGTAATAGAGCAGAGAGGTTAATGGAGGGTCACAAGGCTGTTGTGCTGATTCATGGTGAGAAGAGTGTGTAATCATATGTAGAACAATAACGAGGAAATCTTCAACAGAAACATTCTGTGGTAGTCTGTATTTCTGTCTACATCAATGATTTTCAAAATTGGGATATTTTACAGAATGCCTGGAATTTTGTTCCCAAAGAAAAAGCTATTCCAACAGAATATAAAATGTGAAACTGAAAAAAAGCCAACAACAAACCAACCAAAACTAAACATTCCAGGAAAAGAAAAACCAACCAAAAAAACCAACCAACAAAACAGTGCACACAAGCAACAAAACAAAGTCCCTCATTCTGAGAGATGCTTAAAACGTTTGGTTAAGTTTCACATGGAAGACAAAAATATCACAGCCACCAGCACAGCGGCAGCTTGCCGGAGTGACCTGAACTTCTTGTGGCAGTGATGATTAAAACGGCTGAGATGAATCATGTGACTTACCCACCTTTATCTCTTCTTTTTTTTTTCCTTTTTCTTCCCCAGAGCTTTGGCTTAATTTGAAGTCTTTTGTTCCAAAGCAGATTGAAAATTAAATATAATTTTTAGATTTTTGATCTTGTATATGTTGTGTCCTTAGTCTAGTTGTAGTCATGTAACTTAATTCCTCATTTCCTTTAACTTTCTTTTTTTATTATGATGAAAAAAGATAATTTTTATTATATTTGTAATATATTTTATATATATTAACCTTTTATCATATAAAGCTTTAATACTGGATGATGTTTAGTGCTGTTGTTCTCTTTTAGTGCTGCTGCCAGCATAGACAAAGACCGTGCTAGCAAATATTGTGTGTTTCAAGTGAAATCCATCTTGTGTTAAATCTTACCTTATCCATGTCAAGCAGCAGACCTAAACCTGAAAAGAGCAAAGAGCCTGCTCCTCATAGCAGCATCTGTTACTGAAAAGTGGCTTCTGCTTCAGGGACTGTACACGAGTAAGTGAGGAAAGCCGAACTGTTTAAAAGCAAACAAACCAATTGCATTACTGTCTCCTGGGGGGACCCATTCTGAATTTGCAGGTGTTTCTATTATCATCTCAATGGCTGGAAACTCCTGTGGTTTACTCTTGGAAAGATTAGTGGAAAAAATGATTTGTCAACTGAGATGGCTTGTTCCCCTCTCCTAGTAGCTGGACACTCTAGCTTCTCTGTCTTTTGGCTCAATCCTGACTGCACTTGGTGCCTTCATGCTCTCACTCCTGACTGAGTGCTTGGTACCTTGGTGTTCTCAGTCCTGACCGTGTGCTTGGTACCTTCATTTTCTTTACCCTTCCCTATCAGTAAAGCCAAACACATCATCTTCAAAATCAGTTCTCTTTGAAGAGTTTTAGGACATTATAAAGGAATAACAATTTTAACTGCTAAGATTTTATTTAATCTCCCAGAAAGAGACAAGAGTCACCTTTTTTGGGAGAGTTGAAATAGACGTGATGTCCCTCTGGGAAATAATGCTAAAAGGAGGAGAATATATTTGAAATTAACATAGCAGGAGCCACAGCTCTTGTCTCTGTGACTTTTGAATTTCAAACATGAAAATGTTAAATACATGCTTACCTGAACAGTGTAGTAGGTGGAAGAGTATTCTGGGGACTCTGCCTTGACTGAAACGGGCATAAAGATCTTTCTTGGCTCCCAAAGTCGTTCATGCTGGTGCAAGGAGCTCTCAAACTAGCTAAGCAAGTCTGCTGTGATGTCCTGAAGAAAGGAGCCTCTGTCCACAAGTATTTCAGTAGATCTGCAGGATGTGGTGAACTCCAATAATAGACTTGATTGCCACAAGCCACAGCTGCCTCTATTCTAAGCCCAAGTGCCAGTAGTCTGCAGTAGACCTAGGAATCTACTAGCACTAAGGGATTAAAGTGTTCCTTTGTCCTTTGAAGTAGAATCTCCTGTGTATCTCCTGTCACTTCTGCTGCTTGGCAAAACAAAGAAAAAAAAAACAAACCCAAACCCCAACCCAAAACTCACAAGTGGAAAAAATAACATTTTTCAGTACCATCCTAGCTGCAGAGGAGCCAGTTTGTGAACCAAACTGGCTGATACATTCCTACTCAATATTAAGCTGCTCCATTACTCAAAATGAACGCTTGGCTTCTACTCAGATGTCTAATTACCTATCTCGTTGAGTAGTTCTTGGAGAAAAATTGACCCCTGTTGGTCAGCCTGTTTGGTAGCAGGGCCCGAAAGATCTATTTCTCATTACATAGTCATTATGTAGTCCTTGTGTGGTATATTCAGAAGGAGTAAGACTTAAATGTATCTTTAATGATGACCAATGATTGGCAACAAATCCCCAATGTGTATTTCATTGGATCGCTTTTCTTTGGCGTGATTTATTCCAGTACCATTTCTCTCTGAGAAAGTCATTACAGACTTAGAGACAAAAGAGATTCTGAGGGTGATAACTATTCACCTGTCCAGAGCAGGCTGGTTAGAGTACTCGAGATTTGTCAGGTCATGTGTGGAGGAGATTTGCAATATTAGAGACTGCTCGAGGAGCCTTTGAGACTCGTGTTTTAGTGTATTGCAGTGCTTGACTAACTATTGCTGTTAAAAATATTTTACTAATGTGTAACGTGAACGTTCTGTTCCTTAGGCTTGTCCTCCTGGATGTAGATAATAAACCATATTTTTTTTCCATTGAAGCTCATTAAAAATGACTGTGTGTCCTAGCAAGCTTCTGCTGTAGATTAGCCATGTTGCTTCTGGTGTCTCTATTTTTTATTTTCAATGAATTGTGGTTTTTAGACCTCACTTTTCTTCCTTTTTTAATTTTCTTCCTAGTCAGCTCAGCTATTTCTTCAGTATATTGGATTGTGCAAAATTACTGCCGTCCACTCTAGAAAACATGAATTTGTCTTAGGTTGTACAGCTGGGGAATCCTTTCCACAGTATCACAGGTATCACAGGGTGTCAGGGGTTGGAAGGGACCTTGGAGATCTCAGAGTCCAACCCCCCTGCCAGAGCAGGCCCATAGAATCCAGCACAGGTCACACAGGAACGCAGCCAGGCAGGTGTTGAAAATCTCCAGAGAAGGAGGCTCCACAACCTCTCTGGGGAGCCCGTTCCAGTGCTCTGTGACCCCCCCCCTGAAAATCAGTTGCTTTCTGGTGGAAGCATAATTTATGTTCAAGACGTTATCTAAAGGCATAATAGTATATTTTTGCATAATAGTACTCTTTTAATTGACTTTAATTTTTCTAATGCCTGACGTGTTAATGATGCTTTGAAAAGATCCTTTCTGCGGGAGGATTTCTGTTGTAGTTGCTGGACCTGGAGGTTGTATTTGCGTTTCACAAGCTGAATGCAGTTTCAGCAACAAGCACTGTCTTGCTTGGAGAATTTGCGTTCTTACCCCTAAGCTTGGCTCCACTGCTGCTAGAGGGGAAGATTCAAGAAGCAGTCTATGATTAGTTTATACTTTTTCTGAGCTCTGCTGTGAATGATTGTATTAATGATAATTATTTCTATGATCTTGAGAAAATATCAGAAGTAGTTCTGTTCAGGCAAGTATCCTTAATTATGATCATGAACTTATTTATATATCGGTCAATAAAAGTCAATTCTGTGAGCATAAAAGCTTTGGTTTGGGTATTAGTATTTTCGTGCATTGTCAAGACAAAAAGTGTAGGGTTTTTGTTTTTTTTTTTCTGAATAAAACAATATATTCTTCCTTGGGCTGTGAGAGCAGGGGGTGTATATGGTCTGGGCTGATCACTTTCATGAGTTCTTCTTTAATATTTGTACAGCACCTCTGCCTAATGGGCTTCTGCTTTGTGTCTGGTTTAAGTAATTGAAAAAGATTATTAAATTCCAAGTACAGGGAAAGAGAAAAAAACTAGGAGACACTTTGTCACTGGGGAAGACTTTTAAGTGTATACATTGAACTGCCTCACTGGCATGATACCGACCTTCATTATATTTCAAAGGCAAGTACAGAAATCCAGTGGGGCAGTAATCTAAAGCTGTGTTGTGAAGGATACCTTTCTTAGCTGAGAGAGATGACTGCCTGCCTTCAAATGCTGGGTGTTCTGTCCTTCTGCTTTATAGAAAACAATTTTAGAATCTGACATAATAGCACTAGGACAAACCTTGATACTGGGTTGACTGTGAAACACTGGACATCACTAGCACACAGTTGTATTTATTTAGTTTTAAACTTAAGTAACCTTCATAAATAACTTAAACGTGGTCAAGATCTCAGCCTGCATATAGGTTACATCTTCATTTAATGTTTCATAATGAACTAACCTTGTGGCTTGTTGCAGTCCAACGCTGTTCCACGTTACTGGCCAGCTGTGTTGTCAGTAACGTAAAGGGAAAGTAAGCGCAGTGATCTTTTGTAACATGGGCCAACACGAGTAGTTCCGTTTACAGGACAGACACCAGAACTATCCTATTCCTTAGCTTCTGTCTACAGTTTCTTCCCAAATCTGAATGGGTTGCAGCCAGTTTCACACTAGCCACTGTGGGTTATTTTCCCAGGCGTTTCTGGGGTGTTTTTTTGCACATTTAAAGTGAGATTTGTGCAATATTGACTCCTTTCCCAAGCCCTGCAGAAGATACCTGGAAAAGGTCCACTGCCTTACTCTGCCCTGTGCATTTCACAGACATTTCTCTTCAGAGGAAATACTCTGAGGCAAATAATTAGTTGGAAAAAGTCACTAATTTCTTTGTATTCCAATAAATCTGTGTAAGAGGTTGAGACCTAGGGTGACAGTTTCTAGATATTTACAGAATCTGCTGGTGTGGGAGGTGATGGGCAGGTGAGAGTAAGAATATTTGAGATAGTGTCAGCATGCAGGTGAGGCAGCCTGGGTGGGGATAGCGATTCCTTCCTTTGGCTATTTGTGGCTCTCTCATTGCAGAAATGTCTCCGCTGTGTGCGGGGCAGATACTGAAATGGCTCGTGTTGCAGCCCAGATCATTACATGAATTTTAGGTAACCATAAAATGCTGTTTCAGTGGGTGACTGGTGGTTCAGGAACAGCCAGCATGGACTGGAACTTCTGTAGCAGCATCTCTTTGCCTCAGGAGTCACTCTGAGAAGTGTGTAGGTTTGTCTTGAGTCAGGTTTCTTTTCCTTGTTTCATTTCACTGTGTAGTGTGACACACTAAAGCTGGTGCCGTTGTGACAAAAGCTATGACTGACTTGGTCAAATCATATGCAGAGTTTCAGCGTGATGTTCAGTACAACATCCAAGAGACTCAGTGGATGTCTAAGGCAGTGTAGCTAGCAACTGTTTTTTATGTTAAGGTATCCCTAAGGCTGTGATTTGCTGCTTCTGTTTCCACTTAACTTTGACAGAATCTGGTTACATTTCCACAGTAACTTTTTGAAGGCTGTGTGGATTTTAATTAAAATTTTACTTTCCCTGAATACATACTTACTCTCTTAACAGAACTTCTCATTTGAATCAAACTGGAAAGGATTACATGGTTTATTTCAGTTGACAGCACTTAATCTAGATTAATTTGTACTGTTCAGCATTTCATCGATGGAAAATAAAAGGTAACATTGCAGGCATATCGCTTTGGCTACAGTGTGAAAATCAAATAACTAACATTTCCCAAGCACATGCAAGTGCTGTGTTATTGAAAGGTCACCGTTTGTTCAAGCTTTGAAGTATGACATCATACATAATGCAGAGCTTTGGAGAAAACACAAGCATTTTGTGGAAAGAATCAATTATTTTAGAACTTGTGTTGTGTGTTTCATGTAGGTAGAGTTACTCATGTTAGCACAGATGTGCCAGTTAGGTCTGAAGAGTTAGCATTGCTCTTGGCCTATTTGTATGTCTGTCACTATTGCTTTCTCCTGTAATAGCCTGAGCCTCTGCAATCTGTCTCTGAATTCAGTTTTACTGATCCATAGTCTCGTTTGGATTTCACATCTAAGTCTCCTGCTCAGCTTTCTTCTCTTACTATAGAAATGGTGTTTCAGAAAGCCGACCCATTCTGCCGTGTAAATTCTGTGATTGTTGTTTCACATGTTACCTAAAAACCCCTCTTACTCTGGGCAAAAAAGAGGGAAGAGAGAATCCTGTCATCAAGCCACAGCCTAAACTGATGTTCTGCTAAATTCTTTTCTCTGCCAGTTCTTGATTTGAAAGAAGGAATTAAAGAAGTTAAGATTTGGACAAGTGTGGTTTGGCTAGCACAGAATGGTTGAGGCTGGATGGGACTTCTGGAGGAACCTTTGTCCAACCACCCTGCTTAAATAGAGATCAAGATGCTCAGGTGTCTTAAAGAATATAAATAATATACGGGTATAAGAATATAAATGAATAATCCTGATGCTCGCTAGCATTTTTAACACTATTTTTGTAATTAAAAATAAAAAAAAATGCTCATGTGTCTGAAGAAGGTATTTCCACGTTTGAAATTTTGCAGATAATTTAGAACAGGTTCTTATTTCAAAATGTAACATCTTCTAAAGCTATAAATATGCATGATCGTGTATGGTATTACAATGTGCCTTAGAAGTCTAGATACTTTTCTTATGGAATATACTTTTCTTAAGATAAATATGCTACATAGTTATTTTTAACATCAGTGCATCCTGAATTCTTTGTAATGTGGGCACATGTCTGAGTCTATTAGGATTGTATGGTATTATCTTATCCACACACACAAATGTGTTAGTGTAATTTGTGAATTTACACCTTTATGTGTGTATCAAATGCAGGTCTCATCTTTACTCGATGCTATCAAAGGAAAAAAGTCAGTGGCTCTTACTTGATATGAAGAATTTGTGGCTAGGTACCCAGAGGTAACACATTACTTTTGAAGGTTGCATAGATACAAAAGAGGGAGAAGACGTGGCCCCGTGGAAACATGTGTGCATATATATATACACTTTCCAACTTTTTTTGTCACTCAGTCACGGTTCTTCTTTCTGGAAGGAATCAGGAGCTGTCAATGAGCACAGCTTTTCCGCTTCATCGTGAGAAGTGCGACATAGAAAATACCTCAGTCAAACATATGCTAAATGAAGGAAGAATGTGAAATTAATGCCTGCTTATGTTACTGTTTTGGGATACTTACTGCTGATAATACCATATTTCTTCTGCAATTTATGTTATACATTTAATATTTTTGATGTAACAAACATCCCTGTCATGTTTTCACATATTTCTTGCATGAAACATCATTAGTGCTGTTGAGATACCTGTTAAATTAAACTTTTGGGGTTTTTATTTTAGGTTTATGAGTTAGATGGCATCCCCTTGATCCTGGACAACTGCAGCATTGATGACAACAATCCTTGTATCCTTTACAAAAGAATTCTAATTACTGAATATGCCTTGTAAGAAAAGGTGTGGGTATTTAATATATTTATGGCAGCATTGTTTCACTTGGTACCAAAGTCTAACTGGCATCATGAGTTTCCAGGTGGTATTTAAATGCTTTGTTCAGTAGTGAGCAAACTCATAAATAGACTTCCATGAATTGGATTTTAAGTCAAACCATGGTTATATTTCCTAAAATGATAAATATTACCCGTTTCCAAATGTCAATTCAGAGAACTACTTGTGATAGAAATCTGATGTAAGGCTATGTTTGGTCATTGTATCTGATCTTTGAGCTTTTCTTCAACTGAGGTCTATTCAGTAGGGTGAAATATGCTTATTAAATCTGACTTGAGAACTTACTCTAAACACAGAGCAAGACAGGCAAGCTGTAATGCAAATGTGTGTAACTGAGCAAATTAATGATGCAGATTACTGAAATACTGGGGAGATTTTAATAGAAATGGCTTTGTGCTTCATTTTTTGCCCCCCCCCCCCCCCCCAGGGTTTTAAGATGAGAGAATTTCCAAGATAGATCGCTGTTAGAGGGAAGTAACTTTATATTGAAGATGAACAGTTGTTAAGCAGACTTATCCATCTCATCATGAGCTATATAGTAATCCTACTATGCGTTCAGTGGGTGAGTTATTTTCCATCATCTAATCATTACCTCCTTGTAAGTTCCTGATAAGTGCATCTGAAATCAAATGCCTTTCGTTTCTAAAGTTGTCTTTCTTATCCTGAACAGATGAAACAAGTTTTTAAAATTGATTTGCCTGAAAAAGTTCACTTTTTAACAAGTAACATAAAAGCAAAGAAAAAAAAAATTGTGGATATGATACGTAATCTCATAGCTGTGAGCTACAGAACATCATCAGCATGTAAATATATCTTAGAAGGATGAAATAAAGTAGGGACAGGTGATAGCAAAATGTTAAGCTGTGTGGAGGAGCAATGAGTGCTAACTCTGAAGTACTCGCTCTGTTGCTTTATATGCAAGGTTTTCACATTCCTCACGATTCCTCTACGTGGAGACCTGACAGTGTGTCTCTTGGCAGAGCACTGAGCAGCAGGGTTGTACTTGCATGGTCTGATGTGGGAAGGGACACTCGCTGCTGGATGCTGTGGGAAGGGCAGGGAAAGGTAACTAAGTAGAAAAGCAGCCCCGTGAAAACCAAGTAAGTCATTTTGATCCCGAGTTACTCTTCCCTTGCTGGAAAGTGCAGCATGCGACAACTTTTATAATTCCTTCCTGGAATTAATCTTCCATTTTAGCTCTTAGTAAAAGAGGATAATGTTTGAGGCCTTCTACAGGTGGACTTGTAATTTATGATCTTGATTGAAATGAAAATAAAATACCATGGGAGCCTATACTGCATTTTGAGCAGTGTGGAACTCCTTACACCTTGTGATAGAGGCTGATATTTTATGGCTGTGCTATAACCTTCTTACAAGAGGATAAACCTTTGCTTACTTGGCTTTTAAAGACTTACTAAACATAATGACACCTCTTAATACGGGCTTTCACCACTGACCCGTCGCGTACATTCTTCAAGCGTGTGAAGAAGCAGCACCTGGGCAGAGGGCAGACTGGCCCACTGTGACAAAGCTGCTCTGTCAGCTTGCGGAGCATGGCTTCTGGCTACCACTCTTGTTTATAGTTTTGACCCAGAGCTATTCCAGGTGCTCTTGTGCTCCCTGAAGTTAATGCTCCCCTGCTTCTCTCCTGCCTTCCTCTAACATTCCTCATCGGATGGGTTCTCAGAATGGCTTATGCAGGGAAGCCTGCAGCTTTGCTTCTGTCTCTACTTTCACCTGCTTTGCAACATATCCTGCTACTTCTGGACACCACAAACCAAGTCCTTAGTAGCACATAGGTGCCTGACTCCACTGCATAATGTTCCTCTGAAAAGACTGGACTGTTTCTCTCCCTCTGTGTCCCCACTCCTGTCGGGCACAAATCTGGTTTTTGTGACTCTTGTGGACCAGAGCAATGCTCTTGGTAAGGTTTTAAAGCCTACTGTCTTAAAATGGAGACATCCTAAAATTGCCTGTGTGATCCAGAGTGAATATATCTTGTCCCTTTTCAGAGGGGATTAATAGAAGGAAGTATTTAGGCAGCTCTTGAGCTGGGTATTGAGAGAGTTGC
Source organism: Chloroceryle amazona (assembly GCA_027560015.1). Classification (NCBI taxonomy): domain Eukaryota; kingdom Metazoa; phylum Chordata; class Aves; order Coraciiformes; family Cerylidae; genus Chloroceryle; species Chloroceryle amazona. Next base: position 25,683 of record JANHFX010015719.1, read on the forward strand.
CAGAATTCAAACGTGATCGCTCAGATGCTTTTCCTTACAGCCTTGTTCCTTGTGCCCATTTATGTGGTTTCAGGCTGTTTTACTTGTTTTTCTCATTGGATTAAGCTCTCTGGAAAAAGTTTCATCCAGATTCCTTTTATATAAGGACTTCTTAGATTTCCTAGTAAAGGAAGTCTTTGTAGATGCACATTTTTGTTTAATCTTTTACCTGTTTTGGAGGCACTGAATCTCTACAGTTAAGATGTCATTATATTTTCTACTGATACACTGATTTTTCACTAAGTTCTGCCTCCAAATTACATACATTTTTCTTTGGAAAACTTTGTGTAACTTTTGTGGTAAAAGATACAGGGTTGTTTTTTTTTTTTCTGGATGGGAAAAAAAAAAAATCCCTGAAGTATGAAATTCATCAGCAAAAGCTGGACTGCCATGTTAGATATTAAAAGAGCTCTTTATTACCTTTGAGAGGAGAAATCCTTTGATAAATCTTTTAATTTGTAGCGTATGGAAGGATACTGAAAGAGGAAATGGGTCTGCTCTTATCCTAAAATAATCCCTTTGTAAACCTGTCATTACCTTAAAATTGCATCCTTTGAGATCCTGAACAGTTCTGCAATGCGCATGGAAATATCGGGAGGATCCTTACTTGCAAGATTGCTAGCTGAAGTTCAGCTGACATGCTTGCATTGTTTCACTTTTTAAATTTGAATTAATCTTTCAGTGCTGAGTTTGGGAGAACTGTTACCTTGTCCAATTACATCTCAGACTTACAGCTTTCTATACTAACAGAGAGTATTTTTTCCTTCAGCATATTTCATGACTAAAAGCAACCAGAAGAACCATCTCTCATTAATGAAGATGATTATGGGCAATTATGAACAAATTTGCTGTACTTCTTGCAGGTATTTGAATTGGTATTTTAAATTTTCAGCTACTGAAGTAATTTCAATGCTGAAGAATGCCAGATTTTCAACTGTTAGCTATTAGGCTTTTAGCACAGCGTAACAGAGTGAGGCTGGGGAGATGGAGTTCATTATAGACCATGAGGTCCAAGGAGTTAAAGGAGAGAAGGTTGAATGTCACTTTAACTTTTTCTATACCCTTTAGATCTTTCATCTTGGAAGGGCTGTTTGCTAATCATAACCGTCCTTCTGTATTCAAAATTAAGAAAGATGTTTCAGAATGCAAATGGACTTGTTTGTCTGTAGATTAAGGAGAGGTTCTGTCATGAGATAGATTTTTCATTTTGAAAATTCAGTTTCTGCTTCTGAAAAGTTCGTGGTGGTGTGCTTTATTTACATAACCCGTGTTTAAAAAGAAATAAACCTGCCACAGAATAGCAGAGTAGGCTGGAGATGTCTATCTGGGTAATACCAGTAAAAAAATGACAACTGCTCCTGCTTTTCAGGTTGAGTTGAAAAGATTTTCTACATTGAAATATCTTCCATTTTTCTCTCTGAGCCACTATCTTCCTCATCTGACATAGCTCTAGCATCAGACAAGGGCCATTGGTTTTGTTCTTGTCTTTTACCTCATCCTAATTTCTTACTGCTTCTTCCAATGTGATTTCTGATTTTCCACAGATTTAACTTGCTGAAGGCAAAATTAAGGAGGGAGGACAGATGATTCTGATCAAAAGACCCTAATCATACAAAAAATGTGCTTATGAAGGACTTTAAACCAGTGAATTTGTTTATAATTGAATACTTTTCAGTTTGCCTTAACTGAGTTGTCTGGTTTTTCACTACTCTCAAACAGTTACACTCAGGAGTAACAAACAAAGATGTGGGTTGGGTTTTTTTAATTTTAATGGTGGTCCTTAGAAATATTTATTCCTATTGTAGGAGGAAAAAAACCCACCATACTATCCCAAGTACTGCAATGCAATAGCTGTTAGTGGTAAAACATGATAATCGGAAGGGAAATTCCCTTTCAAAGATGGAAAATTCTTGTTTTCAGTATGCTTGCCAATCTTACCCTTTTGAGAGTCTTATAATAGGTCTGTTGATTAAAATGATTTTGTGAATGTCTGCATTTAATTGGAATGACCTTGTCAAAGTGTCCCTATTATATTAATCCCTAATCAGGCAGGTTTTTCTGTTAGCCAATAGTGAGTCACGCTTGAAGGAAAAACATCCTGCTGTGGGGCGCGTGTGTGTACGCACACACACATATATGTGTGTATGTATGAGCAAACAGCCAGCTGGTTATGTTTTAGGAGTAGGATTTTTCGGCATTTGTGAAAGGAAAACCCGGGATTGCTGTGGATATCTATCCACAGACCCCCGAGTTCAAACAACGGATGAAAATGTAGAAAATACAAGTTGATTTTCAGATACAACTTCCCTGAGCTTCTTCTATTATATTCAGTCTGAAAGTCATCTGAGAGGTAGATTGAAAATACTTTTGACTTCATGGCAGCAGCAAGTATAATTGTGGTTCATGAAACTTCTGGCTAAAGCTAGGCGAAATCAAGTTGCTCTGGTCTACAACAATGGCAGTTTGTTTTTGTGAGATGCCAGCAAAGACTTTTGGGGGAGCTGACAGACATTTTATTTCTAAGTTACAGAGTGCAACCTAAAACAAGCCACACACTGTAAAAAAGCCTCACAGCTGAATAGAAGCCAGAGGAAAGCAAAAATAGGAGTGTGAGTTGTCTTTTTAGAGTAAACTATCATACAGTTGAGCATTTTCATGTAAATGTGGCTATCTCATGGAGGTTGGCAAGAAAATAGAGCATAATGTTACATTAGTAATGGCTGCCTTTCTTTGCAGAGCTCACTTTAGGCACTGCCAATGCATTTAGCAGTTTGAGGTGACCTATTTGATACTTTATTTTTCTAAGCATACATAAAATCATGTTATTTCAGTGGAATGGTGGTGCAAGGAACTTAGACTGCTGGTGAAACCAGGAATGATCTCCTTACGCCCAGTCAAGTTCTGCCTACGTGTAAGAAATTACCCTTTTCTTCATCCCATTGTCACTTGCTCTTACACACAGGTGACTTTGAAGTTTCCCTGGGCTAACTGGAAGCGTGTTCTTTGGCAGAGTGCTTCAGCTTTGTGCTAGTGCAGTCTGCTGCTGCTGCAGACCTCATCCTTGGACACAGAGTGATACAAGAATCTCACTTTCTGTAAACCAGTATTGATTGTGTCACTGTGGCTTGAGCAAAATGGTGAAGTTTTCAGTGACCCAGCAGTGGTTGACATCAGCAGTGAAAGAATAGGACTTGTCAGCAGAGGTAAAGAGTAAGGATTTTTTGGCCAGAACCTTTAGGTTCATAATGCCAGAGACAACATGAAATAGCAGCTGAGTGGAAGCCAACTACCATAGGTGGAACTAGGATGAAAAAATAAGGTCAAGCGAAAAGAACTGCTGTATTGCTGTACTCCAGTTCAGACCAATTCAACTCCTCTGTGCTGAGTACTCTTCTTTAAAGAGACTGTAGAGAGAGCAGAGGACTTCTGGATCGTGGCATATGTACGAGCCTTTTCTCCTTGTCTGTATCTTACACTTGTATTTGGATGAACTGGTCAGACTAGAAGCTGGAACAGGTACAAGTGTGGTTATTCGTTGAGCAAGAACATTCTGAGAGCGCCTTATTTCTTTCCCTTATTCAGCAGACCAAATCCTATCCAGTTCCTGTGAGTTGCTGTGAATTCATTGTAGCTATATTTTGTTAAACACTGTTGGAGCCTAGGGCTCTGCTTGGCTCACAAGGGAATCCCTCCGTGTTGTATGATAACAGGTTGGGGTTTTGTCTGCAGTAGTGGCCCAATTTCCAAAGTGATTCCTGAGAGACTTCAAGCTTTTTGTCATTTCTCATGGTGAAAGGGGAAAACACTTGAATGCTGCTTTTGGTTTTAGTTGGGAAGGTCATCCTCCCACCAATGCCTGTTTCAGTCACTATACATCAGAGCGTTTTTACACTCTGGAAAGAAGCATTGCAATTAACCAGCCTTGTTATTACAGAAGTATTAATGGACTAAAGGGGTCTGGATTCCATTCAAAGCAGCATTTTTCTAGACAATGTCCTGTGTGAGATTATTGTAAAGCTCTGAAGGGGGAGGATCTAGGTGCATGCCCCCTGATGAAAAGGGTACAGGAGGTATTTGTGTAACCAAATCTTATTTTAAATCACTCGTGACATCAGCTTCGTATCTGAAGACTTGGGATAATACAGCTTCCTTGGGTAACCCATTGTCTATCTTTTCTTTCTGTAACAATCTCTTTGGAACAGAACTCAAGGAAAGGTGAAGAACCAAGCAAAAAAACCTTCCATATTAAGCATGGTATTTGGTAATTGTAATTTCTGACTCAAAGACTGCACATCTGAAATGTTTATTGCAAGAAAATGTTTACTTTAGAATGAAAACAAAATTGTGAAGTTTCCTTGTCACATGTTCTCCATCTGTTAGCTATGTCACTAATCCATACTGTTCCCTAAGAACAAATTTTCTACTATCAAATGCAACATTCTCCTAACACGAAAAAGACTTAAGACCACAGGAAGGAATGCAGAGTGCAGCACAGGAATAGATACTCGGAGAAATGGAAATGCTGTCCCCCCCTTTTTATCTTTGATTTCAGAAGTTGCGGCATTTAACAAAATTATAATTCCTTTGGGTATGTTCCAGGTTCCTGATACCATCATTTCAGGATGCAGTTTATTTAGTGCATCTGCAGGATGGTTATCATACTGAAATTCAGAGTTCATGGGGGGCACTATTAATTTTCTTCAGAGTATATAAAACACTAAAGCAGATTTGCAGAGATGTTAATATGAAGTCTGTTCTTCAGTATCTCACTTCTGGAAAGCTCCAGTGACAACTACCATCATTAAGAAACAGGAGTGATGTACAGGGTGCCTGTTGGAGCTGGAGGGAGCTCGACAGTATATAGAATGCAAGAAAGCTCTTCCAAATGTTACATTATAATATTTCTAATCCCTTGAGAAGAGTAATCTGTCGGCACCAACTCATGCATGTAAAAGTGAGGAATTAAAGTTAATAACTCTATTTCTAAACCAAATATTGTCATATTTGTCCTCTGTTCTAATCCTTTTGGTGGATTTAAATCCATGACGGGCTTGAGTTCTTGAAAGAAAGCGGATCTTTAGTTACTAGGAGCACCAAAAAAAAAAAAAAGAACTGAGAATATATAATATTTCACTGCTTTTATAGCTTAAACAGCCTGGTTGATTTTTCTGTAGGCTTTCTTTTGAAAAATTCCCTTCTGGGCTGAGACAGAACACTAGAAATCTGAGCCCCAAAGGTTTTTGCTTTTTTAAATAAAGCAAGGAGTGGCTTGAAAATATTGTTGAGAATGGAATGCCTTCTACAACCACCTTATCATATTTCAGTCTGTCTTCTTGACACTGTTTCTTGCATACCTTCAAAGAATACTCAGATGTCCTTTGGCCAATGCTTTTCATAGTATCTTTATTCTGATATTTTTTCTGTTGTCCCATTTTTGGTCACTATTATTAAAACAAACTGTAAGTTCAGCTGGCAGTTGCTTTGTCCTGTGTAGCTCCTTCCTGATCCTTAAATCATTTTCCCCTCATTTCCCCAGATCTTTGTTTAGACTTTGTTTTTTCTATTTCTGAAATGGTCTCCAGAATCTAACCTTTCCTTCTTACTAAGTAAATATTCTATTCTACTGACCTTGATGATTTCTTCATGTCTCTTGGTGTTTGTGATTTCTTCAAGAAGATGCAAACACTTCCTGAAATTGTAACAGATATAATTGTGGCTAATGTCTGTTTTGCAAAACATGGGGAAAAAAACCCAACAAAACCTTAGTTGGTTATAATTTAGTTGCATCTTTCAAAACACCCATTTATTTAACCGCTGTTATTTTTGGATACACACTGGACATCATCTGGTGTCTATAAGACTGGAATTGGAGTTCCATTTACCTTTGTTGTTTTGATTATGTCTTGTTTGAAATCACCAAAAGCAGCAGGGGTAGGAGTTCTGTCCAATACGTTTCTCAGAGACCCTGAATCAAGAAAATACTCAAGTACAATGCAGAAAGACAAACTGGCATACAGTTCCTCATTGGATCTATATACATAGGTGAATCTCTAGAGATTATGAAAAGTGCTTTTCTCCAAATTGTGAGTCATCTTATCTTGGCATCTACCTTAGAGTGATAAATTATAATTAGCTTGACCACATCCCAGGTATGAACTGGGCTGGGTTTTTAACTCTCGTGCCAAATTTTTAAAGTTTTACTTGACTTCCGTAATTTCCATTTAAAAGCGTTTTAGAAAAGATGTTTATTTCCCTGTGTATGCATCTAAATGCACGTTAATACATTTGTGTGTAGGTGGAGATTTTTCATTACATATCCAAGGAAACTGAAAAGTACTACAATCTGCCTGGTACTTAATCAGTTTACCATCTCCCTGTGCTTCACATCTCAATGTCTGCTCTACGTTTTAATAGTTATTTAATATGCAAGTTTCAACTTAATGGAATTTTGCACTTTTTCCAGTACCTGGGAAAAGAAGATAAGCTAAGGCGTTTTTAACGGTTAGGTGACACAGATTGAAGATTTTTCTTTTTACTGTAATGACCTGCTAACTCTGTGGTACCTCTTACAAAGAACTGGCAGATTCAGTTGCTATGAATTCTTAAAATAGGATTAGTGTAATAGAAGGGACTGTAAGAACAGAATATTGTAACTGTGGAGCATTGGCTTGAGATTGATCAAGAGTGTGATTCTTTCTGTTTTAAAACCAGATGATTTACACTTACTCATAAATAAGGGGTTTCTATTAAAAATGTAAGTCATAATTTAAAAAAAAATTGGCAGCCCAAGCAGCAAAACTTAATGTGTCATATTCATGGTTTTAAGCTAGTATTACAAGCCTGAGTATAGGAAAAAATAAAATAAACTAGAGGTTATGGGTTTGTTTTTTGCTTTTTTTTTCAAGTTCTGTAAGTTTTGGCATAAAAGATGTTATAGTAAAAATAGCCTGACATCGGTAAACGTGTACTATGGCTTTTGTAGCTCTGGAGTACTTGACCAAAATTTTGTGTTTAATTTCATAGTATACTAAGGTGTGTTGGCACTGTGCTTTTAAATCCCACAGAGCAAGAATGTAGGCACATAGATTATGGATTAAATGTTTAGCTGCCAGGCATTACAGACTAATAGTAATCTGCATATATATTCTACTGTTCAGTGGTGTCTTGTGTGATCTCCTAACCTAGAAATACTAGTGATCTGGGGAGGAAAATCCCCATGGTGCTCAAGGTCACAAATATCTTTGTAACGCAGACTCCTGTAGTAGTAAACAGCTTTAAAGAACAGTGGATACCATTTAGCTGGACGTCACTGTTGCAGTTCAAAGCAGTCGCATCTTGGAACCAAGAATGGGCCTCATGATTTAGCTCTGGGTATCAGGATTGCACACTGCTAAAAATGTGCTTCTTTCTGAAGGACCTAGAGAGCTTGAACTCTACTTGAGAGAGCGTAGAGCAGCTGAATATTGTGAGCTTTTCTAGCTTAAAGCCATTACCCCTTGTCCTGTCACTGCAAGCGCTTGGGTATTAACCCTCCCCTGCTTTCTTACAGGCCCCTTTCAGGTACTGGAAGGTCACTAGAGGTCCCCCCAGAGCCTCCTCTTCTCCAGGCTGAACAACCCTAGCTCCCTCAGCCTGTCCTCCTAGGAGAGGTGCTCCAGCCCCTGAGCATCCTTGTGGCTTCCTCTGGCCCCGCTCCATCAGGTCCCTGTCCTTCCTGTGCTGAGGGCTCCAGAGCTGGACGCAGTATTCCAGGGGAGGTCTGCCCAGAGCAGAGTAGAGCAGCAGAATCCCCTCTCTCCATCTGCTGGCCACGCTTCTTTTGCTGCAGCCCAGGATGGGATTGGCCTTCTGGTCTGCCATTGCGCATTGGAAAGAGATACAAGAATTTTGCAATGCTTGGAACACCTCAGTTTCTCTTAGTTCATGCAAAAGATCCTTGCTAAGTGCCTTCTTTATTATCTGTGAATTAATTTTTAATATGTATTGCAAATCAGTGTTTGGAAACAATTCTAAACAAATCTAAACCGGAAATAAATCACAGCCTAATGAACGAGATAGTTACTCATTGGAATGGTTTATTTAGGGATCCAGTGAAATCTTCTGGTCAAGATTGGATGTCTTTCAGAAAAAAATCATGAAAATGTCTTTTACATGAAACAGAATTGACAGGCTTGATTCCAAGAGTGGCCAACTTTTGGTCATCTGTATTCTCTGCAGAAGAGATAGAATCAACCATTCTGGTCTTAAAGTGTATTTGTTGGCCACAGAAACTTAAAGAGGTGACCTTTCACTAGTAGTTTTACATGAGATTTAACATGCCTGCCTGTTGATTTTACAGAAGGTATCAGTCCCACTTTGAAGAAACCTGTATCGCACAAGGGCGTGCTCTCAGAAAGAGATTCACCATTACAGACGATGGGGAGGGTGTTCAGAGGCTGATAAAAATACCAGTAGCCAGAAGGATGGTACTTATCTGATAGAGGAAGAGATAACTACTGATGTGGGAGGTTAGTGAAGGCTTGGAACTGGGGAAAAAAAAAACAAACATATATACTGTCATTTTCTGCTACAGATGTTTCCTAATTTCTGTAGACTATGAATTACAGAGAATGTTTCCTTGGTATTGAAACTTCTGATTTAATTTAAACTGAGTAGTTCTGCCCACTTATCTATCCTGAGGTGGTATAATTGAGATCTTTCTCTGGCAAAACAATGCTCTTCTACAGTGGAATTGAAGCTACAACCCCCAGTTCAGGGTTGGGGGGATAGGTTTTCTGCCTTTACCAAAGTATTTTGTGGAAGTACATTTGTATGGAGAGTGTTTGCAGGAAGCATCAGCAGCCCACCCGGGTCTTCCTGTCCCAGTAAGGAGTAGGAATGGGCAGGCATCTTATTTTGTGCATTTCCAGTGAGGCTTTGCTGCCACGTAGTGGTGCAGATTGAAGCTTGTTTGGCAGTGGATGGTCCAACGCTCCTACTGATCTCCTGGACTGCATGAGAGTTGCCTGCAGCAGAAACAAAGCTCTGCTTTAGGTTCCTCAGTGTTACAAATCTTCTCTCTAAAAAGTGTGATTAGGAATAAATGCCTCTTCCAGCATCCAGTGGTGCTTCTCCATCTTTGGAGGCTTGTAGGTTAGATGAGTCTGCTGTGTCTGCCCTGCAAGGGCCAGGTCAAGCAGGGGAATGAAGGACATTCCCAGCTGACACAGCACAGCTTTTAACCCCGGCATGTGTTGACTGCAGTCAGAGGTGATAGTAATCGCTATGGAATGAATAAAACTACAGGCAATGAAATATTTCAGACCTTTTCACTCTAAAGAATATTTTAAGTTTGTGTAGGCTGAATTCCTGAAGTTTTCTAATGCTGATAGTGTCAGATAGAGACTTCAAAGCATTCGTTCTAAAAATATGAATTGGCTTCTTTGAAATGAGTAAATAAATTAAAATAAAACCCTTAGTTCTTTTTTGGTAATGTTTTAAGTGCAAGTAAAAGTTATCTAAAAAAGGTAAGACATTGTAAGGAATTGCTACTGTTTTATATAGCTTCTAGGACTTCATAAAACTACTAAAACCCCCAACAGGAAGAAACTTGTCAAGCTTTGTAAGCATCTTGGTTGACTGTGAGGTTGACCAAAGTCCTGACTGTCTACTCTGTGTGGTCAGTCACAGCACATCGATCCAAGCTGTGATTAACCGCTGCGGTAGCTGTCTAGAGACCTCTTTCAATGGTGAGAAGAATTATCTTCAAGTTGCTGTGAAACAAAAGTGCTTAAATGGACCAAAAGGCTTGAAGGGGAAATAGTTTTCAGTGCAGTCCAGTCAGGTCTGTAAGTGGAAGTGATTCTCGTAACGTGACACTTGAGTATTTCATTCCTGTCTACAGCAGTTTTAGTGATAATTGGATTACTTGTTGAAGACCATAAGTAAAAATAGTTAACAAGTATAGTATTTTCGTGATCTCTCATTTCTTGCCCTATAGACCTGCTTCAGAATTTGGGTGGCTTTAACTGTTGCATAAACAGTCTATTTGATTAAAATGTAGTGAATATTTGAATGATCAAAATGTCTGATTTAAATAAGGTAATGGAATCGGGGAAAAAAAAATCTCTTTTACTCATTAGGAGAAAAGATTCTTCACTAATAAAGTTTCTTAATTAATTATTCAGATACTGAAAACCAGCTATAGTGTGGGAAACAGTCTAATGACAATGAAAAAGCATGCTGTATAATACATAAAACAGTACACCTACAAATTCCTTAGTGTTAATAGCTATTAGTAGAAGACAGTTGTATGGATTTCATTCTTTGTCGCCGCTTTTCAGTACCCTGTATTAGTTAATGATACTTAACTTGTAAAACTTAGCACTTGCCTTTTCAATCAACACACTTTGAATATTACTTATGCATTGCCATGGATCTACCTTGTCAGATTTAAACCTAATTACTAATTATGCCTCTTTGGGAAATGCTTTGTAAGTCCACCTCCTGACCATACGTGGCTGTATTTTCATAGACCATTGAATTTACCGAGCAGTCCCTGTGCTAGCGCTGGTACTGACTGTAGGAATGTCAAGCAGAAGCCATAGGAAAAGAAACGAGAATTGTGAAAAGATCCGTTTGCAGTCAGGGACAAAACTTCCCCCAGATTGAGTGGCTTGGGTTTCTGTGGTTTATGTTGATTCCAGGTAGTAAAATCTGTCATAGTCTAGAGCAGATTGCAGCCCATTTTCTCCACCTCGTCCTTTCTCCCTGTATGCCCCCCTCCCTGACACTGAAGTTACAACCCAGAGGAGTTGAGATGATAAATTTTTAGTTGCTGTATGAAGATGTTACACAAGTATGGAACACAGGCACGTTGATTCAGTCTTGTTATTGTTTCCATCAGCCAAAATAGCATAGGAATCCCGTAGCATACAGTACTGATGGGCTTTGAAGAAGAGTTGCTATAAACACACACAAACATTTGCTTTCATTCCCTAAACACAGGTAGTCTAGTAATGAAGCTCCTGCAAAATAAAATTAATTCTTTCCTTACTTTAATATGCCCTCTGCACTGTGACAGAGAGTTTGTAAAAATCTTCACTTGTAAAATATGAGTTAATTTGAGAGTGTGGTATCTCCTGTTGGAAAAAACAGGGTAAGTCTACGCAATCAGATCTACTGTGCTTGCTGCATTTCTTTTCTTTTATGCAGTTTCACAACAAATAGGCTCATGCTCTTATTTGTAGTAACTATGGAAACTTTAGAAGCTCTCTTTCTAAAGCTGACCATACAATAAAGTGCTTAAAGTGTTGGTAGGATTAGAGACTCTAGAATATGTTTAATTTTCTCTCTGTGTCTTTATCTTTGGAGAGGAGCAAGAGGGTAATGTGAATATTAGCTGGGGACTAGCTTTAATCTCTGCTGACACTTAAGTCTGTCTAGGTCTACACACAGCCATCCAAAGGTCTTAGCCTCACACAGCATGCGAACAAGGGAAATCATGCATATTCATGACTGAATTTACAATAGAAAACCTACATACAGAAAAGAGTTTTTGAATGAATGAAAACGTTATTGAAACCATTTTGCAGCTTCAGCTACAGTAGTCAATAATGATAAATGCCATGATGATGATAGAGTTTGTAAGATAATAGGGATGTCTTTGATATTATGTAAGCATGAATGGATATGATAATAGGAAAACATCATTTGCTGGGGGGTTTAGCAGTGTTTTTGTGTTGAAGGACATAAAGATGATGGTAACAGAATTATTCCCAGGGCTTATCCAGGAAAAAAAAAAATAAAAAAATTGAGAGTAGTTTTTTTCTCTGCTTGGCACTTTGCATGATTGAGAATTGTCACTCCGCTGTGGTTTTTAGGAGGTATTCTTTTATGCAACTGCTGTATTTTATGCAGAGCTGTATTTTAGGAACACAGCAAGAGAAGTCTGCTCCTCATCCCAGGAGCAGAGCCAGGGAGGGTGCTAGCATGTTTCTTACAGCCTATTGTGGGATTTTCATGATACTTTTTGTCATTCCTGAAATGCCCTAAATCAGACCTCAGAAAGGCATGCTAGGTATTGGCTTTTGCTCATCTGCATTTGTTGGCTTCCATACTCACTGTTTTGAAATGTATTCACACTGGTGGAGCTGATGAGGGAGATTGTAACCTTTAAGGGGTAGTTGGAGGTGGCAGCAAGTGCAAGAGACAGAGAGAAAATAGCAAGACTGCTACCGTAAGAATGTGCACACGGTGATGCCGGGATTTCCAAACGCTGTTGTGATGGATTGTCTAAGAAAGTGCAATTCCTGGATTTTACTCTTTTGGCTGAAGTTCCCGTGTTCCACAACTGAGGAGTTGTCACCCCCTGGCCAGTGCCTCCAAGAACACTATCTTATCTCTGTGCTTAGATACTGTCCAACCCAAAAGATGTCAAGGAGATAAGTAAATTATGCATATTCTTCTACTGGATGTGAAGCTACATGTAGTAAATAATTGGTGCCCTGCAGGCAAACCACTTTTGTGTGATTCAGAATGGCTTGCCTCCCATATGGGGAGCTTGGGGAAGATTGTATCATAACAGAGCTTTTCAGCTGCAGAATTGGGACTAACGTTTCTGACACTTCATAAAATGAACACCGTAGTTCACTTGGAAGATGCTTGACTTATAATCCTGGGAATTTAAATCCTTTGTCTATGGCCCTGATGTGCCTCAGTCCTGGCCTCAAGGGACCACCTTAGAGGGTGAATGAGTTGCAGCTTGTGCCCATTTAAACAGGAGCAGGAGCTACCTGCTGGTGATCTTAGCATCTGTTCTGTTGGCAAGCTTGTCAAAGCGCCCAAACACAGAGAACCAGGTTCAGGTAACATTGGAAGTTACATAGTTTTAAGTGTCTCCTACATTATTTTCTGCCATTTTTCAGTTCTTAATCTGCATAAGATGTGTTTCTCTTTTTCTACATTTCTTCAACTTGTACAATGAAAATAATAGGTGTCTTCTTTCTTGTACCTGATTTACAGGTCATGGTGTTTTCCAGTTCGTGGAAGTGTTCAGATCAAAAACACAGCAACTGACTTTTTTTTCATCTCACTAGGAAGATGATTGGAACATTTCAATTAACTGTAATTTTGGTTTAAAACAGTGCCCTTTTTAATTCCTGCAGTTCACCTGTGCTTTGTTTTAATTCAAGCTAAAACCTAGTAAAAATAACTGCAGTTAATGGACGTAGCCCATTTAAACTTAAATTACCTCATGTGCAGGTATTTGCAGGCTCGACATCATTGCTGGTAAATGTCTGTCTTTTTCTAACCCGTGATTTCTACCGGTTTGGGGGGTTTGAGGGATGGGAGTGGGGGGTGGCAGAGGGAGGAGAATGGAATAATAAATGGAAATAAGCATTGTTTCATCTTTACTTAAAGAATTGATCCTTAACTTTGTCCAACAGTTGTGAACCAATGGGCAGTATATGCTATCCGAAATCTCACCGAACAGAACAAGAGAAACCAAGAGCTTATTGCACAAATGGAGGAGAAGGGGCTGGCAGACAACTCTGCCCTTGAGAATATGGGTTTAGAGATAGAGAAACATGATGACAAGTTAATTCTGAGATCTGTCAGGAAAAGACCCTTGTGAATGAAAAATGTAGAATGGTTCAATCATTAAAAGAGGATTTCTCTTGTAAAATATTTTTCCCTGTGCAGGCAATCAGGATTTCTTTTGATTTATTTCCAGTTTGCCGAAAGTTATGTTCATTCTCAGAAAAGCTGCCCAGGATACTTCTGCCTCTCTCTTGTTAAGAAAAGGACACCTACACGTTTTCTAAAACCCTAGGTAAATTAATCTATGGAAAAGAGCCCTCTTTTCAGATGGTTGAGATTGTACAAGCGTCTGGTTTCATGAGTACAAAGGTGCCATGTGTGCAGTTGTTACAGTTTCTGTTCCTGAACCAGGAGATAACTGTCATTAAAAACTCAACAAAGAAATAACTTTTTTGCAGTCTGCCTTCTCTGTTTAAAAGATCTGTGCTGAGTCAGGGCTAAACAAATGAAAGTTACTCTTTCTCAGTCACGGTGCTTTAATATATCTACTTACGTAACGATCAGTGGCACGTTGGGTGTACATAAATATTGAGTGAATTAAACACAACATGCCTTCTGTGTATTTAAATTATTATTAAATTGTCTTTTCTATCTTGTTACCTTTCAGTCCTCATGACAAGTATATTAAAAACAAAGCTGAAGCTGTTGTGGCAACAGATGCTACATTCCTTTGCACTGGGGCATGTCTCTGTTTTGGAGACTTGGGTGTTTGTTTGAATTTTATTTGTTCCTTTGGATGGTAAGTCAGCCCACTTTCCTTTTATTTTGCACTTCTCATGGGTTTTCTGAACTCTGGCAGACTGCTGAAGAGGTAGTTTCTCACTGTGATTAATTCTAGCAGTTTCTTTTCACCCCTCTGCCTTTCCAAAACATTGACAAAACTCATTTCCAGTTAATTAATTCAAGAGAGGCAGAATAATAGAAGGCCCTGCCTCTTCATTTTGGGTACCCTCTTATATTGTTGTTGGACCCTGCCACTGTGGAATGTGGCATGAATGAGATGGGGGGAGAAGGGGGGGCGAAGAAAGGAGGGGTGGGAGTGGGGGGCACAGTTAACCCTGTGTGTGCCATAGCTTCACCCCGGTAGCCAAGAAATGTAATCCTCCATGCATAAGCCAAACAGGAATTACAGCTTAATATCAGTAGCTCTTGTTTATCGTTGCTGTCATTTGGTTATCTTCAGCTGTGTCAGGAAGGAAGGACCCAGAGTGGTTAAATAGTTCGTGTTGTTGTCATCATTTAATTCAATTCTGAAAAGGAAGGGCAAGTTTACATCCTAACCCCACATGTAGACATTCAGCCATGTGCATCAGCTATTTCTCTTTCTGTCACATTTTTTTTATCTTAAAATGGGAAAAAAAAAAAAAAGCCCATGGTAGGTTGAGCTGTGAGGAGTCCATAGTAATACTTAAAACTGATGGCGACTATAGGCAGACTGCTGAGATCTTTGCAAGTCAGCCATATGATTTCAGTATCTGCCACGCTGAGCAGGTGGGACTATGGAGGTGACCTGTGGGCCTCAAGTCACCAGTTGGTCTTAAAGGCAATGACATAAAACTGCTGTCCTTAGCCATTTGTTAGGTGAAGGATATATACAAAGGAATAATAGCAACAGGACCAAAGACTGTAACTTCTGTTGCTTTTACTGACTTCTCCCTCAATTGTTTTTAAAGTAAGTAGTGTTCTTTGTTTTAGCAAAGAATAAATAGGAATATTAGCAAAGTGCTTTTATTTCCTTTTCAAAAGTAATTTGACAGGAACATTTTAGTGGATATTGAAAACTGTGGTGTTTAAGGGATGGTTTATAAAGTCATTTCTTAACACATAGGTGCCTTTTGCTAGCTGAATGGAAAAGGATGAATGTTTTCAGTTCTTCTTGAGGACATGGTCTATCAGATTGTGGTTTCTCAATAATTCCCATAAACATTAATTCTTGTTTTTAGGCCAGAATTCATTTAGCAATTTAATTAATGTGTCATGTAAGATTTACAGCTGGGTTTTATGTGTTTTTTTCATCTTGAACTCCGTAACACAATAGAAAATTTGTATTCTAGCACCTACATGGCAAAATAAAAGGGGGGGGTTCTTGTTTGGAAGGCTGCATCATTCAACTTTTAAAGGAAAGAATTAAAACTTGCCAACAAAGGAGCATCAAATAATAGCACCTAGAAATAAAGTGAAGTCATTTTCAATTGAATAACTATAACATTTCAAACATTTTACTTTTAGCACCACTACTCAAAATAAACTTGCATTAGATAAGTGAGAAGGGGGGGACACAAACAAACAAACAAAAAACAAACAAACAAAAAAAAACCACAAAAACAAGCAAACAAACAAAAAAAAAAGAAAATGACATAATTATCCTGAAAAGTGAAATTTCTGTGTAGGGGAAAAAATGCAAAGAATTTCCTTTTATTTAGGGTAATAAAGAGTTAAAATCCTGTTCACAAAGCAAATCCAGAAAGAACTTTGGTTGTGGTAAAAGCAGTGGGAGTCCCTTTTTCCTTTTAAGCAGTAGGGAATAGCCAGGGTTGGTTGTTTTTTGGGGGGTTTTTTGGATTTTTTTGCTTGATGGTTGTATACCCACCAATTCTGTTTCACCACTGGAATAGAACTAACCCATAAATATAAGCTGAATAATAACAAACGCAAATTAATAAAAGGGGTTTGTGTGTTTCAGTACATAATGGAGCAATAGTTGTGTTTTCTAAATGGGAAATGTGGGGCTTTCAGAGTGGAGAACATGCTGATTACTGTATTGTGAGGGGCTGGCTTTTGATTTTCCTAGATGGATTAATTCTCAGAACACAACAGCTTCCCTGTCCTCCCCCAGTGGAGTCCCAGTCTCCAATAGGCCTGTTTTATATGCTAGGGGATTAATACAGCACAGCAATCAGTCATAAAAAGCAAGCTTTATTGAGTTTGTAAAGGGGCAGAACAGTCAGATCAAGTCTTGTGACCATCTTACTGCTTTTGAGTTCTTTCAAACAATAGTGATCAGATTTTGTTTTTTTTTAAGGCCTATTTTTTATTAAAAGGGAATAGGGAGTTGGATTTTCATTTTAAGTGGGTGGATTTTTAAAGAGCTTTCTTGAAAAATTGTGAGAAATAAGTTTAAATGTTTGCAAAGCTCTGAATTTTTAACGCTTCTAATAATTTAGGTTTGTTTTGCCTAAAATGCTTGTAAAATGTGTTTCTGAGTGCAAACAAGAAAAAAATAAAATCCCAGGCAGTTAATGCCATTGTCACAATCTTCCTCCAGCAGCTGATTTTGTATTTCGGGGTTGGCGTGAGTGCCTGGCAAGACTCCAAAAAAACCCCCTCCCCTTTTAGTTGCAAATGAAAAAACTACTAAAGAAGGGAGGCTGTGCCCAAAATTCCCTTAAATCTCTGGGCTTTATCTGCATCCCTGGTGCGTGTTGACACAGAATTCTCCGGCGGTACTCTACGCAGACATCTTCGGACTAAATATCGGGGCGGGGATTACCAAGGAAATGCAAAGACCGCCTTTTCTCCTCGCCTTTTCCCTTCTTTCTTAAACACCCTCGGGCCATACCCGCCCCGTGGGGATCAGCGGGGGCCGGGCGTGGTGAGCGGTGCCCGCGGCGCTGTCCGCGGTGCTGACGGCTCCAGACGGAGCGCTCCGGCAGCCACCTCCTGCCCGTGGGAAGACACGAACCGAACGGTTGAGTTGCCGCCGTTTCTCCTCGCTTCCTTCAGAGTTTCACTGCAGGGTGTTGAGGTGACAGCGGGTGGGTTCTAAGGTATAGAATCACAGACGGGTTTGGGTTGAAGGGACCCTTTAAGGTCATCCAGTCCAACTCTCCCTGCAGGGAGCAGGGGTCTCTGCAACCAGAGCAGGTTGCTGAGAACTCCAACTGACCTCGCCTAGAATGTTTCCATGGATGGGGCAGTGACCACCTCTCTGGGCAACCTGGGCCAGGCTCTCACTGCTCTCAGTGTGAAAAATGTCTTCCTTCTATCTAGTCTAAATCTACCCTCTTTTAGTTTAAAACCATCACCCCTTGTCCTGTCGCAGCAGTCCCTGCATCTTTCTTATTGGCCCCTTTTAATTACTGAAAGGCCACAACACTGTCTCCCTGAAGCCTTCTCTTCTCCAGGCTGAACAACCCCAATGCTCTCAGCCTTTTTTCACAGGAGAGGTGCTCCAGCCCTCTGTGATGATTTTTGTGGCCTTCCTCCATATCTGCTCCAAAAGGTGTTGTGATGAGGACTCTAGACCTGGACACAGTACTCCAGGTGAGATCTCACAATATTGAAGTAGAGGGAAAGAATCACCTCCCTCAACCTGCTGGCCACAATTCTTTTGATACGATTGGCTTCCTGGGCTGTGAGCGCACATTGCTGGCTCACGTCCAGCTTTTCATCTACCAGTGCCTCCAAGTCGTCCTCCACAAGTCTGCTCGCAATAATACTTGCAAAGACAAATATTTCTTAGTGTCTTACACGTGGAAGATATTTAAGCCTTTGTTGTTTATGGGCAGACCTGTTACCAATGTCTCTCTTTAGGGTTGAATGATGCTTTGCGTGTTAAGATCCAGTTAAAGTTTCCTGTCTCTGTTCAAGTGGAAATTTTCCACTTGCTTTAGGCTTACTTGGTTTCTTCATGGCAACTTTCTCTCATAGTGATTTTTGTTAAGATCCGATAATTTTTGAGAAACTGATATGAGATGTTGTATATCTTAATAGTATGCCTTAAATCATTATTTTAAAGACTTAACTATTCCCAATATAAATGAGGGTTATGCATTTTCATTCTGCCATAATCCAGTTCAAATCTGGCCACACTGTAAACTCTGGAGATCCTTGTCTGAGACATTGTACATAGAGGCTTGTGAATGCTGAATGCTGAATTTGGTTTTGCATTGTCTTTATTCCAGACATGAATTCAGGGTCTGTATCTGCTCCCGATTCGTGTATTGCTCGCAAAAGACATCAAGAACTGAGAGATTCTCTGCATTTCAGCTGCCTGCTGGTGCCCATCTAACATGGATGAAGGAGCTGCTGAGGCTGGAATAGGAGCAACAAAATAAAATGGGTCTTGGAGAGTGAGAGAGGGACAAGTTCAGGTAGTTCAGGTCTAAGTGAGAACTAGAAATGAAAAACACCTTATTAGTCTGTAAACAAGCGAATATGATTATTTCACATCATTCCTTCCAGACTCTGACAGTCGCTATCCAAAAGATATCCTTTATCCTTCCCTCTCTAGACTAACATCAAAGCAATGTGTATTTTTTTTTTTTATGTTGGACAGGATTGGCAATGTACTTCTTTTAATTGCCTTAATGAGAATCAAAGATGCTTTGCTATCTGGCTCAGCATTTTCTGTAGTCTTACAGCTTACTCTACTCTACAGTGGTATATCATTCAGAAAATACTTAAATAGTTGAAATACAAAACCAGAGAATGTAAATCAGGGAATTTTATTTCTTTGTGTGTTTTCATAGGAAAGAGCAGCTGGAGGTAAGGACAGATGGAAGTCCAGAGCATTTTAAATTAACCTCATCCTCTTTTTGCTGCATGGCATCTCACCTCAGTTCAGCAGCACTAGAAGCACAGAAGCTAGTGGTTCACAATGAATAGAGACAAGACATCACTGAAGCTCCATTAGTAAGATGCACCATCATTTGCACCTGGTCTTGTTAAAACTTCAGGTGACTTCCATAACATATTTGCGCTAAACTTAAATGTTCCCTATGGTTTTCTTGAGTACAAACAGACATAGAGACACTGTTGCACAAAAAGGGTTTATGTTGGAATTTTCACTTCATCATTCAAGAATTATTTCAACCTGTCCACCCACTTGTGGAGTTGTTGCACAATACCTTTACTTTTGGTGGGGTGTTTTGTTATAATTCAAGAGTCCTAAATATCAAACAAACACTTTTTGACATCTGCTCATAGTCCATATTTGTTATAAGATGAACAGTTTCTCTACTTAGTTTTTCGGTGGGGATGTTCTTAAGAGGTTTGCTTCTTATGGGGTTACCAAAGTGGGCACAAAAGCTACGTTGCCTAAGGAAAAAAAAAAAAGGTCCAAAATGTATCTGAAATGTGTGAGCTGAACAGGCCTCTCCAATGGTGCTGTTAACTCTAAAACGATGATGATAGCTCTTCTACTGTTGGCCTCTTTCAGGAACACATGTTTATGTTGTATTCACAATGCAATAATAAGGAAAAAAATATGGATTATGTAATTTATCTTAAATATGAAGTCCTAGCT
Source organism: Chloroceryle amazona (assembly GCA_027560015.1). Classification (NCBI taxonomy): domain Eukaryota; kingdom Metazoa; phylum Chordata; class Aves; order Coraciiformes; family Cerylidae; genus Chloroceryle; species Chloroceryle amazona. The sequence continues at coordinate 45,550 of JANHFX010015719.1, forward strand.
CAGTGGAAAAGGGATTATCAGCTGTTAGCCTGGGAATTTGGGTTTTGGAATTGTATGGATTGAAGTTTCTTATAAAGCCAAATCCTTCTATTGTTGCATACATTTTAAAATCTGTTCTTTGTGAGCTATTTAACGAATGCTTATGAACACGTTTTCTTGGGTTTTCATGATAAATCCGTTATACATTGTTCATTTTAAATCTATTCAAACAACATTAATGAGAAATCAGTTTAGCACTGAGCGTGTAACGTGGTGTTTGAGACATTTCTCACAGAGCAGATCCTTGAAACCAGTGTATGTGGGCTTTTGTAAGATAAACTGTTTATGGGCAAACTGGGATAAAAACAAGGAATTAAGCATTCATGACAAAGGACTTTCTCGTGGCTAATTACTTGGATAATTCACAGCATGACTGGCTAAATAATAAGTAGTGATCTCTTCCCAGTAATTTCCAAAAATATTTTCTTACTGGAAATGTCAAGAAGTGACACTGAATTTGGGTAGAGGGGTGCCTAGGAAGAAGAGTGGAAAGAGTGATAAAAACTTAACTACGTTCTGTCTGGAGTGCCTGGAACTGTGGTCTCATGTTTCAAGATCCATGTCTTGTGCTGGGCTTTGCAATGTGTTTTATATTTGTGGGGCTATGTGTTTGGGTCAGGTTTTTTTCCGGGGGTTGATGGGGGGGAGAGATGTCAGAGAAGAATCCACTTGCTGCTTCAGGTTGGCTGTTCGTTAACTGTGGATGAAGTTTCCTACGTTTGCTATAACTTTTTCAGCCATTAATGTTATATGTAAGAATTAAGGGGGAGGAGGGAAAGACCATGCTGGGGGAATATATAAAACAGGCTAACTAAAGAATATTACACCTAGGAATGCTTATGTAAACCATCTAAGTTGTCTTGTTGCAGATCAAAGCCCTCTGGCAGGGCAAAAGTAGCTTATTACTTTGGGGGTGATTTAAAAAGAAAAACCAAACCAAACCAAAGTGGAAAACAAAAATTCTTGGTAAATCCTATTAAAAAAAAATCATAGTTTCCCAGACATGTCCATTTCTTTATCCCCTCTATTCTGCACCGTCCTTTTTTTTTTCCTTCTGCACATCACAGACTGTTCCTAGTTTTGATTAAAAGAGAAGTTCAGTAGGCTGATTTATATATCAACAAGACAAAACAGTACAATATTGTGTGTGCACTAATAAGTGGGAGAAATATTGGACCAACAGTATTAATTAAAAGAAACATACAACTGTCTTGTATTACCCTTCTAACTCCTGGGGCAACCCTCCTGTTCTGCTCTTTATAGACCGCTCCTGATAGGTTCTGCCAGAAGTGTTAGGTGGTCAGCAAGACTGAGTGCTCTGCATCAAAGTCAGCTTTCCATCCTTTCTCGGGAAACGTAAGGTAAAAGACTTAAACCTCTCTGCTCTGGGACATATGTGTATTCCCCCTACCTGGGGTTTCCGTCAATTCAATGGGAGATTAGTTTTCTCAAAGTTTTTTTGAGAAGTCTTGGCAAAAATGTCAACGAAAGCACTTCATAAAGGAATAATGGATGAAAATGCCTATGTCCTTCCTGGGAAAACCAGAGTCTTACTGGTTAGCATCTGTGTGGAGTCTTGTCCTTAATGTCGAGTCTTCTCACCTGGACCAGCAGGCTGGTGTACATCCCATTTACCACTCAGGGCAAAGTGCTTGCAGAACACTGTTAGAATTCCCCAAGGGATTTTACTAATAGTGTCATTAAAGTTGCAGCACATTCTTTGTCATTCTAAACATTCCTGTATCGTCCAAGTCTTCACAGGGTGGCTTCACTCTCTTCCTTGCCTTGCAAACTCTGTGCTGCAGAAGTTGTTCGTTACTGCACTTAGACCGACCTTGGCACCTACTCTGTACCCTCAGCCACTCCCTGGGCCAACATTAAATATTATTTAGTAAGCAGCATTTTAACCACAGATGTTATAAAGTGGTGCATTTCCAGTCTTTGGCCCAAGCCCATGTGTAATGATACCAAGATGTGTCTGAGGGGGCATCCTCCTCTGTTCTGTATATTTTTCATTGTCAGTGCTTTGTCCTAAATTGCAGCCATCTGTCATGAGCCTGCACTCCATGGGTTAAAGTGTATTTTGATATTAGAACAAGCTTTCATTATGTTTTTCCTCTTCCCACCCCCCACAATTTGGAACTTTACGCTATCTAGTTAAGCTATTATGGTGGCCATAAACAGGTGCGTGCTTTACAGAGGGTCTCATTCTGTGGTTTCCACTGGCATCCCTGGCCTTCTGAACTCCCCTTTGCTACCTCCTTCCCCCTCAATAATTTTTTATGAATGATAGCTTTTCAACACCCTGGGAACAGCTTGTTGGGAAAAACACTCTTCATGGGGTGCAATCAAATCCTACACATTTCTTCAAGGGAGTTTTATGAAAGGAATGGTACTGTGCTGCAGGTATGACGTATGTGTAGACCCCCCC
>JANHFX010015720.1:15867-47849 GCA_027560015.1 Chloroceryle amazona
TCTCCTCTCCTCTCCTCTCCTCTCCTCTCCTCTCCTCTCCTCTCCTCTCCTTTCCTTTCCTTTCCTTTCCTTTCCTTAATAGCAACTCACTATTGTTTAGAACTTCAGTTCCATCCAGAACAGCTTTTCTGTCTATTGCTATCTCAATGAATTTTGGAGCCAAATTCCCATCTCCTGTAATATTTCGTTTGAAGTCAGTGGGATTGTGTCCATTTGCTATTATTTTGGTCCACAGATACCTCTTCAATAGCAGAAGGAAAAAAAAATATTTCATCCTCTTGATTTCTCTTTGTGTTATTCTGAATTTATTGTGTATAAATCTATTATATGTAATGGCTTTCTCTAGCAATTGCTTTATAAAGGGGGGTGGGACTGGATGACCTTTAGAGGCCCCTTCCAACCCAATACATTCTATGATTCTATAAAAGATATAGATGAAATAGCTGATATAAAATCAAACTGCCCTGTATCTCTGATCCTGTAAATCCCTGAGTTATCTTTGGCTACATGATACATCTTAATCACGGAATCACAGCTGAATACTAAATATTTGTACATGGAAGCCCCAAGGAATGCTAAATTTCTTTCTTCTTTCTTTTTTTTTTTTCTCTTTTCAACTAAGCATGCTATTAATTAATGCATAGCAAAATGATTAAAAGCATTTTTCAAATAATGAACAATACAGAGACAGAGGAGTTAATTGATTGATTGGTGTATGAGCAGGGTCCTAATGGATTAACATTTGCATATTAACACAGATCCAATCTCTCTCTCTTAATGAGCTGCTCGCCACATTTTGTCTTCTTTTAAGCAGCAGTGAGCACGATAAAACAAATAAACCCACTGGATTGCTCCCTCTCAAGGGACCAAAAGGCAAACTTTTGAACAGCCCTTTCTCCAGCACTGATTTATATCAACCCTCCACACACCAGTGTAGTAGGTACACAGGGACAGTCAGATTTTAGTTCAAGTTACTTGGGAAAGAAGCTGGCTTGAAAAAAAATGACAGAAATTTACAACTACTGCTTCTAAGATGCTTATAATGTGGTTTTCCCCACAAAGACCTGGCATTTGCCACAGCTGGTTTTGCTGTGCAAGGAAACAGAGTGGGATGTCACCGACCAGCTTGCTCCATCTGTGGCCTTTTCGCTGCCATCAGCAGCAGGATTCTGCACATCCACCAGATCCAGCAATCCACAAGGAAAGGACCTGAATCATTTCAAGTAGGGAGATGGCAATTTCTAGTCACTGGGCTCGCTAAGAAGGATTTCAAACCTTCCAGCATCACAGGGCTAGATGTGGGCAGTGTAGGAAGACAAAAGCAGTGGGTGCATTTTCCACCAGGAGCATGACCGCAAGAACATGTGGCAAACCTGTTTTCCTTTCAAAAGCAGGGTTCAGTCTTCTTTACTGAAGCATAACTAAAATGAAAAGAAAATTAAAAAGTAAAAATCAGGCTGCTTTGGTGGTGTAGGACCCCTAAGTATTGCTGTCACCAGGTAGACCTGTGTGACTTTGGGTGCAACGTGATGCACCATGGCAGGACACAGAGATCTCCTTGACAACACACATACATACATACCAGTATGTAGACAGCTGTAACCGGGTGTTGTAGACAAGGCAATCAGAAGGACTTCTGGGACTCAAGTTAATGTCACATTAAGGAATTGCACTGTGGCCTACAAGAAAACAGTTGAAGTGAGCTCAGAGATGTGTAACACACCGTTGGTTTGAGCCATGTGTGCATGCCCTTTGAGTTCTTGGCCCAGAGCCTTGATTAGAGTCAACTGGCATAGCTTTGTTACAGTCCTTTCCATATTTACATAGGATGAGGATCTGGTCCATTATGTATTTTGGCCACGGAGCACAGCTCTGCCTTCTGCTTAGCTGGCTGGCTGTGAAGACAGCAGTCGCCGGGTTTTGAACTTGGCATTCGGGGTCAAGCTGGGTGACACTGCAAAGCCTCCATGCTCAGGCAAGGTTCCAAAGTTTCCAGGAACCCTCTGTGACCTCCTGCTACCTGAGATTCCCTTGGATTGTTTCACATAACACTGATGGCTACTGGGGTCAACACTGACTGTGGGTGCACGGAGAGACTCGACCAGCTCCAGGGAGGTATCGGTGAAGGGGGGACACCTTGGATGGGAGGATGAAAAGCCAGCAGCTCAGCTGGGATGTGCTGTCTCCAGGGAGAGTTGCCATACGATGAACTAGCTGCACATTTGGAAGGCCACTGTTCATCCGTGAGGAGACAGTGCTGCTGGTTTGATTGACACTGTTCCTAAGATACGGACGGGTGTTTTCATCCAGCTTAAAGCAACCTTGAGAAAATGGGACCATTAATGGATCCTTTGCTGAATGGTTTTAAGCTCCTATTTGAGCAACAAAGATAATTAATCTACTCAGGGAGAGTTTTTTGAACTGAAATAGATTGTTTCAAATAGGTTATCCTAAATTAATTGTAAGCTTATCTGCGTTAGTTCAATACAGAACTTGGAACTGATCCTTTTTCTTCACTGTACCAATGCTTTTCTAGATTCCATCAACCTCTGCTCATCATTTCAGTTCTGGAAGAAATGGTAATAAAGATTTTTAAAAATCTCTAATTATTATTCTAATAAGGTTTATAGTATGAATTATAATTACAGGTTGTGCATCAGTGATTAATGGAGACCATCATGAGGTTTTGGAGATTGGTGCTGAAGCATTTTGTTACTGAGAGAGTGTCTGTTAATATCTGCCACCTTTTTTCATGGAAAAAAAATACTCTAGGCATGTGTGGCTCACTACCTATCACCTGTCTGCCTGTGCATGATAAATGCAACAACAACAAAACCCAACAAAAAGCAAACCAACCAAACCAAACCAAACCAAAACCACAACTAAACCAAACCAACAAACAAACCCAACCCAAACAAACAAAGGAACCCCCCCAAACCCAACAAACACATTGACATTGATGGGAGTTTTCCATTAACTGCTATCAAACAAGAAATAAACCCAGTGCAGGGCCCTGGCTAAGGTTTCTAGTTGTAATAACTTGTTTTTTTTCCAAAGTTATTACAGTATAGAAAGAAATATAAACAAGCCAGATCTCACTGAAATGCCACATATATCCAATGCAAAAATTACAAACAAAAGCAGGAAAAACTACAGTCCGCAAACTCCTTTGCTTTCAATTTCTAACCTGCCAAAGGAGCTGCTCAAACAATTGGGACCTTTAAGATTTTGATAAAATCTTGTTTTCCAGAATTCTGCAGCGCTGAAAATAAAAGGCATAAAACCCACAGCCAATAACTGTATACTTTCCCCTTCCTCTCTCTCTCTTTGTGTTTGACCTGCTTTAATATTAAATATTTCTTACTACAGTGTTAGGGAGAAAAACAAAACCAAAACAATAATAAGAAAAAAGGAAATACTACTCCAGCTTGGTTTGCTACGGTGTTGAGGCGGCTGGTGGCTAAATTCCCAGAGTGTGTGATGTATCTGTGATCCTGCCACTTCACAGGCCCTTCTCTCTTCCCCCCCAGCCCTCCCCATGCCTGCACTGCATCTGTGCATAATCAGGCCCTTAATGGGGAGAGCAGAAACCTGCCTTTTACACTGTCTTATCTCAACATCCTTTGTTCATGCCAAGCAGGAGTTTCTGAATGCCAGACGCTTTTCTCCATCTCTATCTGCAAAGGTTGTGGGGTGGGTTTTTTTTTTTCAGTTCCAAGGGGAGAGACCTATCATTCCCAAACAATTGGAGAGATTTGTGTCTCAACATAAACAAACACAAGCTGTCCCTAGGGAACATGGAAAAAGTTTTTTTTTCTCTACAGCAACAGTTCTTCCACATGCCCCCAAATCCCTGGGGGTCCTGCTGCAGCTTCTGCAGAGGAGCCAGTTTTAGGTGGTGGGAAAGCACATCTTGGGGCTGGAGGAAGTGAGGGCTCCTACTCCTCCTCCTCCTCCTCCTCCCAGGGCACCCTCTCTCTCTGTCCCTGCTGGGTGGTGTCTGGGGCTGGGCCAGATTAGGAGGAGCTGGGAATGCCAGGCTGCTGCCGGTCCTCCTCAAACTACCCCAGAGAGGAGGAAAAGGTCAGCTGGAGGGGTGAGCATGTGGCAGGCAATATCCACGAGCAGAGGGAGAGGTGTGCAAACTGTTGGGAGTTCAGTGGTCATCTTTGACACACGACTTTCTGAAGCCCAGTCTAAGAACATCACGCTGACACAGATGTCTGACAATACTCCCAGCCTTAAACTCATCCTCCAGTCAACTTTAACTCCTGATATCTTCAACCTAAACCCCAATTCTCTGTCTTTCTACCTGACAAATCTGGATTCTCACAGTGTCTTTTCCCTCCTGTCAGCACTTTTTTTTTGTTTCACAAAGGACCACAAATCTTTGGTCCACTGTCCTAAGGATTCATAGAGTATGTTAAGTTGGAAGGGCCACATAAGGATCAGCGAGTCCAACTCCCTGCTCCCTGAGGGACAGTTGTGTCTCTGCCTTTTCCCCACTGAGGTTTAAATGATGCTATTCGCCGTTGTGTGGCCCACAAGACACAACAAAGGGCATACGCTGCTTTGCTGGTGTGATTCCTTGCCAGTGGCAATTACCTTTCTGTTGCCTTCTGTATATAGAGAAATCCAGAGCAACAAAGTACGTAGGTACAAATAAAGTTTAGCTGAATTAAATTTTATATTCACTCTGGGGTAGTTGAGGCCAGAAAGTACCAAACACTTAGGAAACCTCTGCAAAGAATTTTTACACCGATGTATGAATTTATATCTTATCCTCTAATTAGAGGTCTGATTACACCTAAAGACCATTGGGTCACAGCTTGGGCCATTTCTTTTCCCTGTGAAGCGTCCAGCACCTTTGGAATAGATAAAAGGCCTGAACCTTCCAAGGGAGAAGCTGCTTTTCCAGTGTATTCACGGAGAAGAAGATAGAGCTGTAAACAAGATAATCATGCACCATCTAATAGCAGCACTGCAGATAGGAAATACGAAGTATTAAACAAGACTCAGAAATGGGAGACAGGATTGTCAGCAATTAGTTCTTGCAGGGAACGTTCACAGCTGGTTTAGGTGCAATGTTTCACACAGCGATACGCTGACTGAAATGATCTGGAAAAGTATCTGCCATCCTGATAGCCTTTAGTTTTGTGGGCATGTTTTGCTGGTCTTTTATGTACCTCATTACAGCCCATGTTATCTGAGTTGTATCCTCTGCATCGTGGCATTATTGTGCTGTCAGCTCCTGAGAGAGAGTCTCATCATCTCAAAATATTTATCGGTTCAAAACTATACTGCTTTGGGAAAAGCAAACTTAAATTAGCAGCAACAAGAACAAACTTCACGAGAGGAGCTGGCCTTTTGCTCCTCTGCTGACAGTTATATTCTGATAGGTAATAAGTCAGGAATAATTAGACAGTTTGGTTTATTTCCCACTAGATTTTAATTTATTTTTTTTTTTCCTCAGTAAAATAAGAGAGTCTGTAAAAACCAGACATTTCGGACAGAACTATTTCACCAAGATGCATGAGGTGGAGAGGTCTTTTATAATGATGAATGCAGCTTTAAATGTAAACATTGTTTACATTTGGATGTGAACGCTCACAGAAGTGAAATATCAGAAAGATGTGCTTTGGCTCCTGGGGTTCTCCTGAGCTTTCTGTGACTGGCGTTTCTCCCTGGGGTAATTTATAAACTAATATTCCCCGTTGTGAGAACATTGGCAGGCTGGAGGAGAGAATAGCTCCAATTTTCACTCTAACATGGCTGGCTTACATCCAGAAATTGCAGCAAGAATTTGCCACAGAAATGAGATAAAAGGGAAATTCTTACATATACAGTGTTAATGAGGCTATGCAAAAAATGAAAAGCACATTCTGAGCAAAGTAGATCTAAAGATACCGCACGGGTAAATAAAGGGGCAGAATATGGAGTAGCAAGGTAAATAAAAATAATAAGGATTAACAAGCAGGTGGATTTTTTTAGATTACAAGCCGACATAACCTCTAAACTGTACCAGGAAGTAGAAAGAAAATGATATAAAAGAGAGGAACATCTTGCTAACCCACATCAGACAATGGAAGCTGCGCAGATTCCCTTCTTAAATATTGGAATTTTTGATCTAGGTCAAAGGTTTCACACGCTCCATGAATCAACAGACAGAGGAGGTTTGAAGATGTACACTGAATCTCTTTGGAACTTCTTAAAATAGAGCAACTGCTGAAACAAGATACAGGAGCGTTGCTGGCTGCCTAGACACCGTTCTATTTTAATGAGTGTCGCGGATGCTTTGGGGCTTATCAAAAATAAATGGCAGTAAGTAGGTAGGAAGCCAAGCCTCTGTGACTTCCAGCAGAATTGCAATGCAAATAAACTCCAGAGAAGTCTTTCACAACCTCTCCGGGGTTATCTCTACACCATTGTTTCCAGTCAACAATTTATAAACTTGGGGGTTCTGATTATCCTTGTCTGGACAATAGACTCCAGCTGCTAATGCTTTCTATACTGCCAGACTTTGACAAGTGATTAACAAACTAAACTAACTAATTTCACCTTTATGAAGGTACTGCAGTGTATTTTAAAGGGTTGCGTTTTCTTCTGTATCAGTTTTGCCTCTGTGTGGTTCCAGTGACTTCAGCGAAGGTTTTCAGCTTTTCTGGTATACGTGAGCAAAGCAAATTAGGATGAAGGGGACAAAAGTCTGACAAAAAGACCCTTCCAAAATCCTGAACGGGTTGGGTTTCAAAACAAATCCTCATGAATGAGGGGGAAAAAAAAAAAGATGCTATATCAAGCACTGTCCCTGTCTTCTGCCCTTCCGCTCTCATCCTATTGCCTTTTTTTTTTAATTTCAAAAATTCTTTACTATTTCAAATAACAAAAATCTGTTTAGCCCTTTCTATTCAAGGCTTAGGCTTGGTTGTCAAATTGTATCTTTGGAAAATTAGCATTTTCCTATGATTTTAAGTCTATGACATTGTTTTATACAGTTCCCAAATGGTCTATGTAACGGACAATCGACGCGGACCTTACACCAACCACACGAGAGAGTCTTGGTGTGTGTGTAAATGCACGTGGAAGAGCTTTTGCACAAGAAGCAAGCACCAGGCACGCCAGAGCAAATGCACCCTCGAGAGTACATCATTAGCTAATAGTGAGCTGTGGCAGCCATTCAAAACCTCTTGCATGTTCACACCGACTTTGATTTCTTTTAACTCAAGGTGCTTGTGAACTGGCGACACTCCAGAGGAGAGCTAAACACGTGGGCAGAACGTCTTTGAGGAACATTTTGTCGCCAGCTATGTACATGAAAGGTATTTTATGAGAAGAAAGTTGCTGTAGTCACAGCCTAGCAAAGCAAACTTACTAATTAACTGCAGTCTGCACCACTTGCACTTAGCTACGTGCGCTGGCTGACAACACCGCCTTCAGCGCTGGTTTGCAAACAAATTTAAATATTCAGTGCACAGCTTCTGGGAAAGAGGCCATTTTTTCTCCTGCTGGAGCTTGGGGATGTAACATTTATTAGTGACTTATGCTTATTTCTGCTGGCTTTGGGATGCCAGGAGAGTTAGAAGCATTTTGAATCCTCTAAGCGTGTGTATATCTCTGTGTGTATCTCTGTGTACAGTAGGAACGGGGAAGGGCTACCACGAGGGATGGAGCAGAGGGAGGGATGTGAAGAGATGCCCGTGCAATATTGGTTGGCAGTATGGCTGTCTGGGAAAACAGATTTTCTTGTGTGGCAGTCTCAGAGGTTTTCAAATTTCTTTACACTCCGTAGCGGAACAAAAATGATTTCTATGGAAAAAAAAAAATAGTGAAAAATAAATAAAAGCAAAGTCTATCCCCACTCTGAGTGTCTAATAATCAGCCTCCATATCTTTAAGTCTTTTCTGTCTCCTTCTGCTATTTGGTCATTCTTTTTCTGCCAGGCTCAAAACCTTGACCCTCTGCTGATCCAACTCTATTTCCCTGGGTTTTTTTTTCCTACACTCCTGAACAAATGATGCCTTATTTTTGGTGGCCCCTCAGCCTGAGGAATAGCTGCACTTAACTTGAAAGGGAAATGTTGAAAGCTTTTGTCAGAGTGTTTGTTGTGAACTCTTGGAGATGACTGGTGTTAGCTTTATGCTGCATACTGCGTCGAGGGTTCATAAACAACAAAGTCCTTCTTCTTTTTTCCCCTCATAAAACACTGTTCCTCAAAAAATGCCCTGCTCAACCTGGAAAACACTTAGAATAGCAACTCCAGCTTGACAGAAAGCATTGAATACTTACATGTAAAAGCAAGGAAAGAAAGAATAAGCCAAGGTTAGGCAGAATAAGGCTGAAGTACACACACTCCTGTAGACATCTGACCTTATTCCTGGATGAATACTGTCCAGCCCCAGGGAGTGCAGTAGCTTAAATTTCTGGACAGTGAAAAGATGTAAATTATAGACTCTTTACTAGTTAAGACCAAGAAATTTTCCATGGCTGACTGAGAGTCATCAATTTGCAGCTTCTACTCTGTGCTATTCATCATGATTCCTCTCTGTGTGTGCCCTCTCCTGACAGCATGCTTCAGCTGGTTCATCCTAGCCATGACTGAATTCATGCTTTCTAATAAAATTCATCAATATCATCATGCTACGATGCTGCAGTGTACTTGGAGTGATAAATGAAGCGATCTTTACAGTGTATAAACTTCAAGATGATGCGATGTGTGTCTAAACATTAGGTAGCATTACGTGCTCTTCTTCTAGACCATGGAGATCGTTTCTGCTCCTCAGTATCTAACATAATTTGACTCTGATTTTCTCTACAGAAGGGATTAAACTGGAGTCACCTCCTACCTCCACCTCTTACACATCTTAGAAGCCTTTGAAGTACGTGGTAATTTATTCAGTCTCATAATTAATCATTTTCCCTCTCATTGCAAAGATGTACAGTGTCATTCACATCGCCTGCGTTCATTTTACCATCACTATAGTAAGTGACATTTCCTGTAATTAAGCAGAAATATTACATTAAACAATTAAGATGTGCATAGAACAGAAGTGAGAAGTGAAACAGAACCAATTTGCTGGGAAAGTGCCAGTGCCCACCAAGATGTTAACGTTGGGAACCCACACTTGAAGCTGCACAACGAGGCAGAGCAATGCAGGCAGTGGACACTGCTGGTAATCGGGGAGGTTTAGGTGCCCACTTTGAAGCAACTTCCAAAAGCCACATGATCTTGAGGATGAGAGTTTCAGCAGAAATCACCGCTGTCAGAGCACGTTGACAGCTATGCTACCCAGGTACTTACAGCACAATGAGGAGTTTCTTGATGCTGCTTCTGCCCTTTCATCATGGATTTCATCAAGGCCTTCATCCTTCCATATTCTCTTCAGAATGATGGTAATACAGATGGAAGAGGGGCAAAGAATGCAGGAACTGATCTATGAATATAAAATATAAATACATATGATATATCAAATTTTTCATCTTTAAAAAACATGATATTAATGTCAATAAAAAGGGGTGAATAAACAGAAGCATTTGATGATAAGGTTGAAAATGCTGAAAAATGTTACCATGAATAAACCAAATCATCAAGGGGGTTTATTCTGATGAATACAAACAGAAAAAAAACCAAAACAAATAAAGATCTGATGCCTCTTTCACCTCCTTTTTCTTTTCTTAACAGAGACTGAAGAAATCTCTCAAATGCACAACCTGTTGAACTAGCAACACACTACACAAAGCTACAAGAGACAATCCATGGAAACACTGATGTCCAATCTATAGCTTTTGACTAATATACGATGTACAAATTCAAGTCTTGACTCTACAAGAACCCTGATGCTGCTTGTGAGCCACCAGATACTTCATTGAAAGCATACAAATGTTCCCTCTACTCTCAGTGGGACTTTTTGTGTAATTAATAAATGCTGAAGACATTGCAGGTTGATGCTGCCAAGTACCTGTTCGCACTTATAACCAAAAATACACATGAGGTTTCATTATTCACCCTAGAAGGACAATCTGTGTAGCTATTGGTTTCAGCCACATAACTCTCACATGCTTTAAAATAAGCCCACAGTTAAAACTTTGCTTCTTCAGATTAATGACAATCTGCATGTGTTTGCTCCTGGAAGAACGCACACTTACTACATGAACACACAACAACCTGCACAGAAACAGTGATATTGGGGAAAAAATGACCCCTAAAAAATTAAAGTTAAGATAAAAACTGTAAAAAGCAAACTGAATTATGAAACCAAATTACAGCTAAACACAATGACAATAAATACTTGTAGCCACGGGCAATAAAATATTGCATCATTAATAAAGCTAAGTGGAGAAAAATTTTGCGTGTCACTTTCATTTATAACTGAAATTTTATACTTTAGCTGTACATGTCAGCTCGGTGCATTACATATCTCTCAGGCAATTCCCCTCTGGCCCCAGCAATCATGAGTTACTGTGGTTTCAGAAAGTGGTGAACTGGGTAAATGGAAACTGATTTTCAAGGATGAAATAATGGCCTAATTCAAGACTGCAGCAGTTTTAAAGGAAAGACAGTCGAGGCAAAGAAATAGCAAGGAACTGATGATATGTAGGTTAAAACTGCAAATCCTCGTGAACGTGGGAGACAAACCTGAGAGTAACTTATGGAGCACACGTAGGCTGTTGTGAGATTCATCATTCATGAGTTTGCACATGCTGGCAGTAATGGATACAAATAGTGCTGCCCTTGACCTTCCCAGCAACCCAAGCACTCAGCCCATTTCATGTCCTAGCTTGTAGAGGCCATTCAAGAGACTCACCAAATTCAAAGAAAGAGCTAAAAGAAATAGGTTAAAAGAGCTCTTCATTCTACTGCTTGGTTCCAAGAAAAGCCAGGAAGAAACAGTGGCAAATTATCTGTTATTCAGTGTAAGCAGCTGGGGTATTGGTGGTGTTAGGGAAGAAATATCTCACTACCAACACATTTGGCTTTCTTTAATAGCCATAAACCAGAATAACCCTATTTATAACCGTAAAGAAGACTTATGGCTGTTTGGGATCTTGTCATAGCATGTTCTTGGTACGTGTCTCGTCTGAGCATCAAGTCTGTGGGGATTTATTGGGCAGGGACCCAGCACAACAAGTCCTTCACATATGAACTAAATTTTTTGAGGGTGAGGAAAGAAACAACAGAAGACAAAACTCCTGGCACTACCAGCTTCAAGAGGAAGCAAAAAACTCACCTGCAGGCCCCAAGGGAAGCAGAGATCAAGGGATGCAAAAGGACTAATAGGCTAAATGTTAAGCTTCCCTTGAGATCCTCCTTCTACCTACTACAGAGACCATCAGCACCAACTCCTGTCCTTTCAGCCTTTTATAAGAATACGACTTGTCTGCTAGAGCCAAGCCTTAGTTTTGGGTTTATGGTGTCAGTGAGTGAGCAGGGAAATAGATCTTTTATTATTTTACTGCACTTATTTTCTTGTTCTATGCTTTTATGTGAGGGCACCTTATGGACACTCTGTTGTAAACGGCAGAGTCGTTTATGGTTTATTCCTCTAATATGTTTCATACTGAAGTTGAAATCTCTGTTGCAGTGGACAAAATTCAATCTAAGAAAGTGAGCAACCTAGAAATAAAAGGGAAAAGAAAAACTGCAGGAGGAAATTGACATCAGCTGTGGCCTGAAGACATTGGTCAGGATTCTGAGGAGTCTTAGATTTACCATCCAAGGGAGTAAATGGAAATGTTGCTCACGACTTTGGACTTCAGTGCTGGCACCTCATACGATCCATTTCATCTACCCAATAGGAAAAGAACCTTCACAAAACTATTCCAAATTCCTATTCCCATGCAAGAATACTTAGCATTCACAAATCCATCGATTACAGCAGTGCTATTATCAGTACTTCTTTATTTGAAAGTCTTGTACATTCACATATAGGTACAACAGCAACTGCAAATCTCTCCAGATTCCTAATGACTCCCAGCATCTTTACTGCTATTTTCTTCCAACCTTCTAAATTTAAGCCCCAACTAAAACAACGTGGGAGTTCCTTGGATGGATACTGGCAAGATGGAGATCAAAAGGAAAGATTTATTATGAAGATAAACAAATGCACCTCTCACTTGAACCTGTCCAGACGGTAAGATTCTTGTGTTAGATCTTGTGTTAGAAGTTCCTGTATGCTGCACTGAGTTCATTTTTGCAATTAAACCTTGCTCTATAAAAAGAGTTCAAAAGCGTTTCTTATAAACCTAAATATAGAATATAATTTTTCTTTGCCTATTTCATGCCATAACTGGCATTTTTATGCACTGCCAGGCTGTAAGGAACTCATCCATCACATTAGGTAACTATATACTGAAGTTCACTCTCTACTGTTAAGATGTGCAGGTATTTAACTTGTCTTCAATCTTTTAAGTAAATATTTACATGCAGTTCTGCATTTTATCTAGAGTTAAATCTTAATCTGATTATAGAAACCGAATAATTCAGTTATTAATTGGAGATTACCATTGGCTTCAATGGGTGTGTATCAAACCATTAGAAAGGTGCAGGAAAAGTAGGTACTTGTGCCTTCACACTTTATGGATTCCTATGGAATTGTCAGAGAACTACAATTATGGACTCTGAAAGGAAAATGTGTCTCTATTTCCTTATTTTTCTTCTTGTTACTTGGGGCCAGTTGTAATTGTGTAGGTTTCTTCACACTGAAGAAACAAGACTGAGCTCCAGATGGTGATCGATCCAAAATGATCTCAAAAATGGGCACTCCAGACCTCCTGGAGTTCTTTAATCCTCTTGACATAAGAACTGTGATAGAAAGTAGTAGTTTTGAAACTAGTGTTTTTGAAGCAAGCACTTTTGATAGCATTACTCTACCAGAAAGCAACACAGTGGATGTCTCACTCACTCATGAATGAGTGAATGAATGACTGGCTGAGATGTCCTTTCTGGTAGTCACTGATTTATAGATCAAGCTGTCACTGTTGAG
Organism: Chloroceryle amazona; assembly: GCA_027560015.1. Lineage (NCBI taxonomy): Eukaryota > Metazoa > Chordata > Aves > Coraciiformes > Cerylidae > Chloroceryle > Chloroceryle amazona. The sequence continues at coordinate 28,848 of JANHFX010015720.1, forward strand.
CTGTGGTGATGTTCCTGTGCTTCCTTTCAAAGAAACTTTGCTATAATTGCAGACAAATAGCTGAAGGAAAGAACCAAATCACAAGGACAGAAAAAAAACAAGGGGAGGGAAAGAGAAATGACCATTTACAATGAAGTTTACTTACAGAAAAGAGCATTGTCTTGGTTTTGAGTCTAGTCAATATATTTGAACATGGGAAAATTCATTTGAAAACTGAGCAAAATTTCTAGTTTTCAAACTAACCGAGCTGTTTCTCATATTAGGCTCATCCAGTGTTTGGTCCAGTGGGAACCCAGTATCATCTGGATTTTCCAAGGGCAATAACATCATCTTGGTTCACCTTAATCTGTTTTATTCTTGGTGTATTTTTGTCTGCACGTTAAGTTTTAAATTTCTTTATTGTTTTGTGGGGTTTTTTTTCATTATTCCAACTCACCTTTTCTGGTTTTCAAATTATTTTTTCTTACAAGTCCCTAATTCAGTCTTTTCCTTCCAGCAGACACATGCTTATCATCCCTTATAACACAGAGGTCTCTAAAAGCTTTCCTGCGATGGAGAATTATCTGCATCATGATTCACATAATTTTCATAAGATCCTGTCTCATCTTCACCATCACAGCATCCAAATGAGCTTATTGCTCCAGCTGTGCAAAGTATATATTGTCCTTTCTTCCTCAGTGGCCAGCAGTCTGAAACAGCCAAATGGCCTAATCATGGGCCTATATAATTTGCAAATTAGTATCACATAATATTCTTGCAGATTGTTCCAATCATCTCTGTGATTTGCATGTACTTTTCGGGATAAGACTCATTAGACTGCTGCAATTCAGGAGGTAGAGTCCCAGTTCCCAGGCTTAATGGAGTCAGTGGGTATCCAGTAAAGACAGTCAGTGGAGCATAGGATGCCACACTTCTCTTTCCTGAAGGAAACATCTAAAAGATGTTTGGGTTGGTACACTCTAGAAATGCCTCTTCCTCTCCACTGATTTTAAAGAGAACTCACCCATCCCCCCAGCTGCAGACATTTATGCTGTGGACTTCTATATTATGGGATGTGTATCACCACCTTAGTGACCACATCTGTGTTACCACGAGAAGTCAGCAAGGAAAAGAGTTGATCTCATGATGTAAATAGCATATAATGAAACTCTCTAATTGAAGTTTTAGGCTGTGAAACAATCTTCTCAGGAACGGGACAGAAAACAGTTTGTAACATCAGAGTCTAACCAGGGCAAAGACACAGAAAATATGTTTCTGTGATTAGAAATATCTACTGATGCTAAAGCTTCACATGAAGCAGTTTCTTGCTTATATAAATAGGTACGTTCCAAGTTTCTATTCCACATCCTCATAGCACCATAAAACTGTTATGCTGACATAGCAACTGTAGTGAAATAGGGAAATAAAACAACAGAAACTGAAACTACTATACTGAAGACTGGGTCTTTTTCTTTTTTTTTCTATTTATTTGAGGTGGAAACTTTTATTCAATTGGTAGTAATTACCTTTAATTGTCAGATGCAAAGAGTATTCTCATTGCTGCTGTCCCTTGAGGCAATTAAATATGAACATTACTGGGAGGAGTCTTCTGTCTTTCAGGAATCTTACCTGAGAAATCGTTGGGTTTGATAAATATACAGTGATTTTTGTGGTTGAAAGCCCTTCAGATTTCCCTGCTTTGGATCCTAAAAGAAAAAAAGGTCTTAAATCAGGCACAGTGCTAAATGGAGAAACCAATGCAGAGGTTGTCTTTAGTTTTAAAGCACATATTTTTTAAAAATAGAAATTCCCCCCAAAAAATAGAATCTCCAAATTAAAAGGCAGCATGAGTACATATTTTTCCTCATATCTTTTCTTGAAAAAGTTTATTCCCATGCCCAAAAGCCTATTAATAGTGAAAATAGTTAAGCAATATGCAGAAGTAATACGTTCTTATTTATAGTAGTACTCCAGTAGTCCAGTAACCTTCCAGGAGTACTTATTCCTAACAATCTTTTAACTCAAGCTCAAGTTAAAGCAAGTTGCAGCACTGCCTTTCTACTTGTGCAGCTAAACAACTACCCCAGCTGAAGAAGTTGAGATTGAAAATGCTTTTGTCTTTTGGGCTCAAGATCACACAGAATTATTTCAGCAATGGATTTGATAAACTCTTCTAGCGCTGCAGAGAGAACTAATAAGGTTGTCCAGTTTTGTAGCAAGGAAACCATAATGTTATAGCTTGAAATTTAACAGTTACGTGACAAGAGAGGTAAAGGTCATCTATGTGCAACCACAATAAACAAGGAGTGAGCTGTCATCTGGAAATGATCTTCCTTGGCGAGGATAAAAATGTGTGGGTTAAGAGATCAGTAGAACAACATCTTTTAGACACTGCTACAGTCTCCTTTGAAACACTTGCAGTGATGGAGCAGTTGAGAGATGTCTCAGAAACACACCAAAATGTTACAGAGACAAGGAAGGTGAAATGCAAAACAAAGGAACAGCAGAGAAGCAATTACTGAACCCACAGTGAAAAACAATTAAACTGGATGTTCACCCAAAGAAATTAATTTTCAGTAAGTTTTTGACCCCGGACAAGGGTTTGGTTTTGTATGCAAGAGTCTATTCTTAGGTAGATTCACAGAAATTACAGCACCAATCTGAAAATTCTAGATCATTTTCTGTTGGAGGAGCTAAAGGATTAAGCACCATTGCTTGAGGAGTGTGGTACATCCCTGTGCAGCAGAGTGGCACATCCTTAGCAGGTTGTATGGTCACTGAGAGCTGATTTTTGCTACTTGGCCCTTCATTAATTATTCACGGAAAGCCTTAAAAAGAACAACGGTCTCTCCAACAAAAGACAAGATGGTCCAAGATATAAATCAAAATATCCACAGGCTAGAGATGACGGGCTCCATGAGCCAAGGAACACAAACTTATATTCCTCAAGCCAGTGTCTGAACTAGAAGCAAAACTGTGACATGCTCAAATGCAGTACAGTATGGCACTGTGCCCGAGCAAAGCCCTGTCAAGAACAGAAAGGAAGCATATAAATAAATTATGACAAGATCAGGAGTCTTTTCTTTGGCCAAAGGGTGTAAAAAAGCATCCACGAAAATAAGAATCAGGACTTGCTACTAAACCTCTCCAAAAAGAGATTTTTAAAGGCACCCTTTTATTCCTTTAGATTTAAATAATAATTAAGATGCTCCTCCAAAATGCTCAAACACCTTGATGCATCCTTAACAATACAATTAAATCACAGCAGCATTAAACTTCTCACCAAGAGCTCAGCCAACCTACAGAATTCCTTTTCTATCCTTTCACTCCCTAGAAAGCTTCCACTCAGTTCCTGTCCATCGGATTTCCTCAGCCAACGCTGAGAGTCCCCGAGCAGCTCTAATGGAGCCGTGGAGGACTGAAGGCACTGACAGAAACCCAGCACAGTCTGCTAAAGGTGTTTGTCAGTGCAGGTGCATGAAGAAGGACAGAGCTACACAGCTTTTGGGGCAAGTCAGATAAGGGAGCAATAACAGACTCTGCAGCTGTGTAAAGCAACTCCTGCCTCGTACTCTGACTTTTCTCTGGATCCAGCAATGTCCTGCCCATTACACACAGCTGGCTATTTCCCTCCCAGTGTCTTTCTCAAGAACACCAGGCAAAAAAAGCACTTCCTCCGAATCATATATATCAGAGAAACAGATTACTTCCCTCCTGGAGAGTCAGGGCAGAAAAACCAGAACCCTGTGTCATAGTTCTTCTTCCAGTGTGTGGCTGAGGTTTCTCACTGCTGGCCCAGTCTGTGGAGCATTTGCTCTATGGTAGCAAAGACTCAAGACCACTTCTCTGCCGTGACTTTTACACAGCCAGTGGATGAGTGCCAGCCAACAGACCTCTCTGGAGAACAGCGGCTGTTAATGCAGCTTCACTTTCACCCCACTGACACAAACTCAGAAGGATCTATAAATAACCAGAAGAATTTGCTCAGTGCTGAAATAAACAGAAGGGGCCAGATTGTCTTGGTGTAACCGAGAGAAAGAATGTATTGGGGCTGTTGGTGTTCATCTTACCAGCGGATTGCAGCAATGTGCAGATGTCTGTAACACACTGACCCAGAGTACCATGGAGAAATAGAAGCCAGACACTGGGTGATCTGTACTTTCACTTGGTAAGCAACAAAAACAAAGATATATTCATGGGCAGTTCCCCAAAATGTTAATACTGCCTTCTGAACCAGCTTCTCTGAAAACAAGAAGCAACATTTGTGTCATGGTATCTTTCTTTTCTTACGCTTGGATTAGTCTGCTCTGAAGATCATGCAGCTAGACCATCAGCTTGCTCTTCAACACTTGGGCCAACTCTCTACTCAGCTTCCCTAGCACTTCTTTCATCTTCGTTCTGACAAAGGAGATCCAGTGAAAGAATGGCTGATTTCTCTGCAAAGCAGCACCTCTGAATAAAATAAAATAAGAAAAATGCTTCACATTCCCTCTGTTCAAACAATGCCTGCAGCCACAGAGTGGGTGACATTACTGAGAACAATGACATCTATTCAAATTTGTAAAGCAAGCATTTGATAGACAGGCTTCCTCCAACACAATAACTCCACTGAATGAGCTGTTAGCTTATCTAGCTTCTACGCTTTGAAGTATACAGTTTGAAAAAGTCAAGCACATACCAGCAGTGCTAGACTCGAGTTTATTAGCTTGAGGAATGTTTTCAATTTCACACTGAAAAGTACCAAAAAAAATAAGACAGCTTATTTTACTTGATCAGCTTTTGCTGATTGAAAGAAGTGACAGTGAGCATTAATTTACCGTACAGTTATGAGGAGATCTGCAGAGAGCAGTGAATTTCTCACAGTTGTCTTTCTTAGTCCATGTTACATAAGCTTACTCTTTGCTGTATTCACAGTTGACATCCCACAACACTTAATCCTATGGAGGATGTCACCTAACATGGATATATCATGTGCATTTGTCTAAAAGATCAGTGCACGTGGTACATATCTCTCTATATTTAGGCCTGCAGCTGATGTTGATGCCACTAGAAATTATTTTACCAAGTAAATCAGTCATTCAGATATAGCTGGCTATGAAAAATTTCCAGTTGGACAGGATAAGTCACAATAATAAGTAAACAAACATGTTCTAGAAAGAAAAAAACCAACCCAGCTTCTAAATCACCCAGAAGTTGCTATCTTATGTTAAGCAGGGAAAAGAGGGAAAGACCAAAAAAAAACCCAGACCTCAGCTGATCCAGGCCAATCGTACTTTGGGAAGTAAGGTGCTTTTACTAATAACACACAGAGATGTAGCCCTCATGGCAGTTAAAACCCATCCTTGTCATAATATGTGAGAAAAATCTAAATGCTGACATCCAATAGCATTGTCACATCATCACTTACTTTGTTTGTGTAAGCATCAAGTTGTTTGCAATGCTTGCTGATTTTTTAGCTACATGGAGCATGTTTATTTTTTTTTAAGAGAGATGTAGTCTAATTCCTTACAAGATTTCAACACATTTTTTCAATAGCTGGGGCTGCCAATACCTTAAAAGTATTTATACTGAAAGGGAGAAATGACGTCTTTTAAGATCATCATCAACGTTCAAAAGGATTTTCAAACATCACAAAGGAGTTTACAAACTGTAGACCAAACGTTACCTTTGGATTTGCAGAGACTCCAGGCCAATTTCCATTAGGGGAGCACAGCAGCTCAGCAAAGAAATACAAAGATTAAGAGATATAGACTATGCTGATAAATATTTCTTCAAGTAGTTTTTAAGCTTTTCTTCAAGAATCTCATCTCTGTTCAGCTACAGAATAGTAATTTCCAGTCACTCAGAACACCAAATGGAAAACAGTTATGACTGTATTGGTACAGAGATGCTGCTTGCACGCACCATTTAACACCACTCATATTTAATAGGAGGTAATAATAATTCCAGCTGATTTGGACTGTTCTAGCGGGCTTGGAAATAGGAATATCTCTGTTTTAACTAAGATAGTGGAGCCAACATTCTTGTTTTGTGATGAAAGTGCAGCTTTCTCAGTGATCTCAGATGATTAGGGTGACCTACAGACATCCTCAAGTCAGCGTGTGGAAGAGAGACTCTGGAAATGGTCTGTATTGTTTCATGGGACAACGCAGAGTGTCAAAGGTTTGATGGGGATTTTTTAACTTTTTTTCCCCATGCAAAACAGGCCCTTTGCCAATTTCTCCCATATCTCTTATGATTGTGGCAAAGTATTCTGATTATTCCATGTGATAGGTTGTATGAGAATTGCTTGTGTACTAGACAACTTCCAGCTGTCCAGTATAAGCCCAGTAATGAAAGTGAATTACTGAGTCAATTAGAAATCCATTGAGGTCTATTGTAAAGTTTTCACTGATTAGGAAAGGCTTTCTGCAGCTACACCTCTTTAATAGAACAGGAGAAAAATTAGTCCTCTTGTAGAATAAGAAAAAACTTTCTTCTTAACAGACAAAAGGTAAAAATCACGGTACTGCCAGCCCTCACTTTCCAGGAGGAACACAGGCAATAGTTAAGCTGGGATAAATCTTTAAAACATCACACGTATTGCTTATGTAGTTTCAGTAAATAGATGGAAAAGCAATGGCTTTGGGCAACAATGCAGACAGATCATTAAAATCTAACCAGCTATAATATCTGTATTAAAAGAATAAAGAAGTGGCAGTTGTGAATGATGTCAGTGGTATTTTTCTTTAGTGGGTTACAAAGAGCTTTCAGCACGCCTGCAGTTATGTACATAATCATTGCCTACAGATAAAAGCTCAAGAACCATTTAAACTACATGGGTTTGTACAATCCAAAGGTTTTGTTAACTATTCAGTGGCTGATGATGTCATTACAGAGCATCTCACAAGTGAGTCAGTTGAGGAGGAAATCAAGAACGTTCCAACTTAAACAACCCTTCAGCAAGGGCTGCCCTGCTCAGGAGTCCTGTTTAATGAACTTGTAAACTGCACTATAAAGTTAAAGGAAAATCTGACTGCTCATTTGCCTTGTTTATCCCTTCTTTAGGAAACATCTGCTAGCTGTTCTGTTGCTGCTTCTTCCCTCCCTCCCTCTCCCTCCTTCCCTCCCTCCCTCCTCCCCCCCACTATCATTCCTTACACTGTTATTGATTCAGGATGATTCAGGATTGAAGATTTGCACAATCTTTTAGTCTTTAAAACCTGTCATTTCTGGGTTTGTTTGAGGTCACCTAAGCGATGAAGAAACGAACAACTATTTGTTGGAAGGCAACTGGGGGAACTGATCGTTTCCACAGGGGGTAGAATCGTGACCTGGTTACATGGCAGGAACTGAAGGGAGCTATTTTGGAAGGTTTTACCCCATCTTGCAACTGTGCCATCACATGTAGACAAACCTGAGCTATTAGGCTCACAGAAAATACATTTTGAAAGCTCCACGAAAGCCTGAATGCTACAAAGATGATATTTTATTAACAAGTGTTGCATTTGTGAGTTGTGTAGCCCCAACTTTACTCTGGAATTTAAAAGGTCAATGCAGACACCAAATAAGGCTTCAAACCTTTAAGACCTGCTGTGAAGGACAGCTGGCATGGCACACAGAACTCTGCCACAGGGTGATAAAAGAACGAAGTGGATATTTTAGCAGTGAGCTGTCACTAATTAACACAAAAATTATTTACTTGAAAGATAATTATATTTGGAAATGGTAAATGCTCCAGAAAGAATGTTTGGCCATCAATTGTGCAAGTGTTAGTTAAGTAGGATACATACAAAACGTGCCTTGGCTATGATCTGAAGCATCGAGGCTGAATATCTCCAGACCTACAGACACGAATTGGATGACAACTTCACACCGACTGCAGAAAATCTGCTGGTTACAGCTGCATGACCTCGGATTTACACCCCTTTAAAACAAGAGAAGAGTGGCGTTTTCTGAGTGCCATGCCTAACACGCTTTCCTGCAACTCCACAGCCCAGTGGCACTGACCTCTGGGGGCTGTGGAGCACCAGCTCTTTGAAACATCACCAGCAGAGATTTTAATCCAGTTGACTACAAATATGAGGTACTAGGGGAGAGCTTCTCCCACATTTGGCTCCTGGGTGCGACGGCACTGGCAGTACCGCCTTGCACTTCCAGCAGGTTCAGGGGTGTGTAGGATTTGAAGAGAGAAGCATAAAAATAAAGTTCCCATGGATTTTCTTCTCCTTCCAGGATATTTCACCTTGTGTGAATGTGAAATAGAGCAGGGCTGAATCTTTTTCTGCTAATACAGAACAGACTTACAAGGTTCCTACCTACCCAGCCAAACGGCACGTGAAAAAAAGGCTGATGAAAAAACTGAAGGCTGTGGGAAGTCCTGCACAGATAGGCTGCTACCTGTGACCCAGGGGGAGCATACAGATATGAATAATTAATCACTGTAATTTAAAGTGCTTGAGAATGACCTTTAAAAGGGACCACAGGGATTTCCTCTTGAAAGAAGTTCAAGATGGCCACGTTGCCCCAGTGTCTCCTTAAGCATTAAATACATTTAAACGCTGTGGTAACACAGAGACAACTTCTCATGCATTCCTTGACAGCAGACTACATGCCACGCTAGCAAATCAAAAGCCATTTTTCCTGTGTGTGGCCACCAAGAACATCACGTGTGGTCACCCTGTCGAATCATGTTCTCCTAAATAACTCCAATGCAACGCTTTAACAGGCACTCTCAGTATGCAGTGGCCACATCTCAACAAAAATACACCTTTTGAGAACATCCATCCCAGAACACTGATGGGCAGCACCAAACCCAATCAAGCCATTAAGTCAAAAGTCATCCTGGTGGACAAGTGGGCCACATAGGAAAGCTGGCTGCCAGCAGACATCATTCACACTGGCAAATACTGAAGCCTGGCAGGCAATGGCAAAAAAAAAAGTTTTAAGCTGTATCCATGTGCTGCCTAACCAGTCTGCAGAGTAACTGGAAAGCACGTACGCAGGATCTCCAGGAAGGCATCTGAGACAGTGAAAGAGACATGGTGCTTATCAAGGTGCTGACTGAATGGATTCCGCTGACTTAACTGAGAAACCATCTGCTTTTGCCAGATGTTAAATAATTAACCTCATCTCAGCATGACATAATTTATTCTTAATATATCCTTTTTAATATTTATTTCTTTATTTCGGACTCTTGTTTCAGTTTACACAATTAATCCAAAGCCAAGAAATAGACGTGAGCCTTCCATATGGCATCACGCCTTGTACCCAAGTGAGAACGTATATGAGAATTATATCTTCTCAAGTTCACCAGTAAGGGTACCTTGGCTCTTTGTGTCACTGGGTTCAACTGAAACCCAGTCAGTGTAAAACCAGTGCAAAGAGAGGTGAGCTTAAAACACGGTGGCAGTACTTCAGATCTACTCAGTCTGAGGGACAATTTAGCGAAGCTTTGGGATGCTTAGATGTCATCCAACAGAGAAAATCCACTGGGGTGTAGCAGTGCTCTGCAGCTGCCCCTTCACTGGAAGCCGTGCGAAAGAGAACGTCAGAAATCTCTATTTCATCCTAAAGCACCCTGTAACACAGATGCTGAGCAGTCACAACATCTAGAGAATGTATCACCTTTTTGAGTCTCTGGAATAACACACAGGGAAGGTGAATGGAAATATGAGATTCTCCTTTTGTCTGCTTTTCCCTTACAAATCTTAAATTCAAACCACATTCTATACAGAATAATAAACCCTCAGAAGCACTAATGCATAGTCCATAGGACTGAAAAGCAAAGCAAAGAAGTGGGCAGTCTCCGAATGGTTCTCTTTGTAATTGCCCACTGCGGTCAGAATGGAACATTCTATTTAAATTATGCTTTATTCTGTGGTTTTTCCTTTCGTTTCAGAAGAGACACTGCCGAAATGAAACAGTCGGACTGCACGCAGAGTTAAATGACTGAAGATGATGTGCTTTCATGTAGTACAGTATCTCATTAAATCGGGGTCTAATCAAGCCATAGATGAGACATGTCAAGGCACTGGCTAGCTGAACTGTCTCATTAGTATCCGACCTCCACTTTCAGAAGAACTCCATAAAGACCGACAGTCAAAGTGGGAATGTTTTTGCTTGATGAAGAAGATGGTGGTGAATAGTTTGTCATTACGGTTGAGGATTGCTTCCATGTACTCAAGGAAGGGTTTGAAGTTTAATGCTGCATGATGCACTGCTACTCCAGAGCACTTTCAACTCCGATTAGTTTAAGAGAGGTTGCAAATAGCAGTGAATCCACATCTGAACTAAAAGGTAGGATCCATCTCACCTATTGATCTGGATTCTGCAGAACAAGTGCTTGGTGCCCGTAGTCATCAGCCTCTGACCCTGAACCTACAGATGTGATGTCAGCTCTGCTGCTGTGACAGTGAATACTCTGCCCTGTATTTGACAGCATATTTGGAACCAGCGTGGTGAAACAACTGAATGTAAGAAAGCCATTAGCAGCAACTCCAGAAATCCTTACAGCTTCCTTTCATTTCTTCTGAAACATGTTCTTCCCCTCTGGTATCTCTTGGCAGTACCAAGGCTAAAGGACACATGAAGAACACGAAAATCTTTCCAGTGTGCCTCTGTTTCAGCAGTGAGAGGGAAAATATGGACAAATTTGACATGGTTGAGGCAAAATATAAACTTGTCACGTATTTCTTTGCAAATGAACCTTGATAGAAATCTTCAGCTTCTTAGGAAGAGGACACTGCCTCTTAATTACAGAGCTCCCACTGAGATCCACAGTCCACAAGGATTGTATCAGGGCATGGCAAGCATTTCAGATGCAGACAGCAGCAGAAATCTGACATCCAGCCTCTTGCACAGGAGGGCAGGGTTGAGAAATAAAGCCCTGAAATTCTTATAAACATCACCACGGGATCTTTGAGTGTTCAGCTAAAGTAGGCATGACCTCAATCCTTAGCATGTCCTCCAGAAAGCTTAAAGAATAATAATGAAAAGTGCTGATAATAAATAATCTTGAATATAAGGAAAAAGTGTAAGACACTCACTGATCATTCTGGAGAGAGGCAGGACTGAAATGACTGTTTTGTAATTTAGAAGTTTTCTCAACAGAAATGTTTAAGTTTCATAAGCAGAGAGATTCACTCCCAGGATTACAGAAGTCAGTGGGAGTTCTGCCACTGACTTAACTGATCCTGGGGGTTTTTAAGTGACTGAAAGGGAGGAAAGTGTACAACGTGGTTAGGATTTGGAAGGAAAGAAAGGAGTGGTGAATTTGCTGGAAGATGTCCTAGGAGAGTAAGGTTTCAATCATGAAGCACATGTATAATTTGAAGCAAAATGCTAAAGCACGTTACCAAGTTGTCATGGAAGTGGGATTTTGAACGTTCTTAGCGATCATATGTGTGTGTCTGCTTGGAGGACACCCCATTACCACGCCTGTCGCTGCACAGATTTCATTGAATCACATCTCTTACATCAATCTTGGTATCAATAATGGACCATAACTGAATCTTTTTCTTTTCAGCTTTTTGGGATCTTTCTCTTCGTTAAACTTCTCTCCTTCTCCCTTTGAAAATGAGAAGCTTTACATTAAGAAAGAAGATTCAATAACTATTAGGATAAGTTCATTTAATGCACAGAAATTCTTGTGTCGTGGTTGGTGGCCAAAAACTGTCAAATTTGTCTATCAGAAATATCACTTTGTTGGTTTTCTGGTATCATTACCTTGTGCAGTACTTTGCTTTATTTTTAAATGCATTGAAGCTTTCTCCCTTCAAAATTAGAAAACTTCAAAACTAGAATCCCTAGATTGCATAAAAATTCACCTCATCCAACCTCCCCACCATGGGCAGGGCCGCCTCTCAACCAGTCCAGGTTGCTCAAGGCCTCATCCAACCTGGCCTTGAGCAGCTCCAGGGAGGGGAATCCACAGCCCCTCTGGGCAATCTATTCCAGAGTCTCACCACCCTCCTGCTGAAGAACTTTTTCCTAAAATCCGATCTAAACCTATTTTCCCTCAGCTTAAAACCACTTCCCCCTGTCCTGTCGCTGGACACTCTTCTGGAGTCCCTCTCCAGCCTTCCTGGAGGATCCCTTCAAGCACTGGCAGTTGTAAGGTCTTCTCCAGGCTGAAGAACTGGGGTCCAGTGCACGCTTCATGTCCATGGGCTTGGCTGAATGCCTGGGATCTACATTTCAAGAAGCACCGCCCACGTGCCTGTTACAAATATTGCTTTAGTTCTGCAACTACGAACCAGAACAGCTGCAGGTTTTCCAGACTGCATGAGAGGTGTGGTTTACACACCCACCAAAAAAAAAAAAAAGGAGTATGTCCCCATTTAAGGATATAAAAATGCCCTTATGAATGTCCAATGCCTTATCAGCAACAGTATGAGTCAGCTGATGTTATTGGTTTATTATCACAGCTGTTCTCTCCACCGTGTTTGAATACTGCCTCTTCCCGTCAGCTCATTGCTCCTCTGTATCCCTTTGCTCTAGCTCTGCATGCTCTCTGTGGAAGTGTAATAAATGTCTAACACAACTGGTATTTCAGCCAGTGAAACCAGCAATCACTCCTCGGTGTTGGGATTTCACCTTTGACTCAGCGCCCTGGAATCCTGCTGGATGCCGAGCCCTGGTGTTCTCAGGCTGCGTCCCTGGATGCAGCTGAGCAGGGGACAGGTATCAGATGTGTCACCAGTGACATCACCAGTGATGCTGTGCGTGCTGCTGGCTATTGCTAAACACCATTTGTTTCAGTGATGCTGCAAATTGGACTATGATGCTGTGGAGTACCAGTGAAAGTTTAAAAATACATTTCAAATGTCCTCATTGTATTTTTTAACTTCTGTTAAAACGAGTTAAATCTCCTTCTCCTCCCGTGTCTTCCCTCCCCCTGCTAAGTCATGTCACTGATCAAGTGACATGGGAGCCTTTATGTGACTACTGAAATCCCATTCAGATGGTCTGAAGAGGGTCTTTATGTAAAGGGAAAAAAACCAAAACAACAAAAAAGCAAAGTGAAAGACTCTGCAAGATTGTTTCTAACATTGTTTATCTGTTTCATTGGAATGTTATTTTCAGAAAAAGGCTGAATCTGCAAAGCTCCTTCGAGTACCAGCCTTGTTAACTCCCATGGTTTTATCAGGAGTCTCGTGATAGAATCGTAGAATCACAGAGTGGTGGGGGTTGGAAGGGACCTCTGGAAATCATCGAGTCCAACTCCCCTTGTTGTCCTACTAAGAGCCTCACTGCAGCATGGAAATATTAGAGAATCCACTATTCCATGAGTAAACAAACCAAATTCAGGCTTCATGGGTGGGAAGGAAACTAACAATTCATAGACACTACAGCTCAAAAAAGTTAAATTCATGAACTTGAGAGGCAGAAGGTGGGGGCAACTTAGAGGTTTATATTTGTTAACAGCAATTTTACCCACATACCCTGGGTTTGTGTCTGTAGCATATGTGGGTGCTGGTGGACAGCCAGCTGGACGTGAGCCAGCAGTGCGCCTGGGTGGCCAAGAAGGCCAAGGGCATCCTGGCCTGGATCAGGAATGGTGCAGCCTGTAAGGGCAGGGCAGTGATGGTGCCCATGGAGTGGGCACTGGTGGGGTCACACCTTGAGCACTGGGGTCAGTTTTGGGCACCGCAGGATAAAAAAAGACATTTTGGTGCTGGAGCGAGTTCAGAGAAGGACAACAAAACTGGGGAAGGGTCTGGAGAACATGTCTGATGAGGAGCTGCTGAGGGAGCTGGGGTTGTTTAGTCTGGAGAAGAGGAGGCTGAGAGGAGAACTTGTTGCTCTCCACAGCTGCCTGAAGGGAGGGTGCAGTGAGGTGGGTGTTGGTCTCTTCTCCCAGCTGACCAGTGACAGGATGAGAGGCAATCGGCTGAAGTTGCCCCAGGGGAGGTTTAGGTTGGGTATCAGGAACAATTTCTTCCTGAGAGAGAGGTGAGGCCTTGGACCAGGCTGCCCAGGCAGGGGGTGGAATCACCATCCCTGGAGGGGTTCAAAAATCATCCAGATGTGGCACTGCAGGGCATGGTTTAGTGGTGATGATAATGTTTAGTAGATGGTTGGACTTGATCCTTAAGGTCATTTCCAACCTTAATGACTCTATGTGATGTCCCTGTTGTAAAGCCATAGGCCAGCACCAGAACCCAGACACAGACACATTTAAAATCTCAAATATCCCCAAGGCTGGGTTGGGCCCTAAGAGCACAGAGTTAGAAGCGTAGTGAAGCTGCCCGTCATCAGAACAAGCAAGACAAAGCCCAGCTCAGCTTGTAGGCATAAAAAAGCTAAGCAATTGTTCACTTCCCCATGAGATAGGCAAGATGCGAGGAGGAAAAAGAGTCATGGTCTTGCATCACTCATCCCCTTATCCAAGGAGGAGGAGGAGGAGGACTGGCAACTCGCCAGGACCTTTCACTCTATTTTTTTTTTTTTATTTATTACACTGTGCACACAGAAAAGAAAAATGAATCTGGCTCTCAAGTTTTGCTTGCTAATAAGGTATCACCCAGTGACTAGTGAAAAGCATGCCTTAAAGACATGAACATTGACACCTACTGCTTTGTTTTGCAAAGGGCTTCATCCCGTCTTCCCCTTCCCCTCTTCCAAGTGCACGCTCACACGCACACGCTCCTGGCATTGTTCTGTTCCTGTCGTTGTTCTCGTTAGTGATACAAGAATGCATCCAGCCTCCTTTTCAAAGTGTTCTCTGAAACAGTGAAGAGAGACTGCTTTTCCTAAATGCCTTTCAGTACTTATTAAAAATGGTAAAGAAATTTTGAGAGACTTGTTCTATCCCACAGCAACTGTGGCAGGGAAGAATTTTTTAGCCCTTAGAGGTCCCTAGAGAACTTTGAACACATTTACTAATATCAAAGCAAGGCAATAGCTTTTCAATGACATCATCTTCCCACTCCCTGTAACTGAGAACTCACCGTTCCCTGAACTAGATACGAGTCGGGAGGTTTGAGTGCCAAAGGTCTTACACCATAGTTTCACCTACAAGTATGAGGATTTTCAGGCAATCGGTGGCTGACCTGCTGCATTTGATATCATTTGCTGGTGGCAAAGTTCTTTGCCATCTACACATCAATACTAAAGAGTCACCCACGTCAAACTGCAAGGTTTATTTTAAGACAGCCCTAAGAGGCTTGGATCCAGTATTAAAATTATATGTGTTCTTAAAAAATGCATGAGATTCTTAATATCCAAACTTAGGGCTCAATTATATTCACAGAGGTATTCTGGGAGTGAGTCAGTGCGGGGACAGGGAAAGCTGTGCTCGCAGGATGAATGTTCAAGGTACTTGGCAGCAAAAGCTGGTGAAAAATGAAGCTGTAGGTTGCACAGATACTCTCAGTGTCTGGTACGTTACACTGAAAACAAAGACAATCTCAGGCAAATACAAATCCTTTTCCACTGATATAGCCTGGAACACGGTTAAGTCCAGTTTACAGCCAACATTTGTTCTCTTTTAGGGGGAAAAAAAAAAAAAAGAAACATATACAAACAACTGTTCTTTTCCATCCTGAAACAATGGAATAACACATGATAGCTCCTTTGCAGTGGTGAAATTCTGACAGTAATCTCGACAGCTGCTTAGCCACCAACCACAGCATTTACAACTGCTTAATTACAGACACCCAAACCCTTGCAACACATTTTGCTTTCATGGCCCAAACAGTAGAATCAGTGACTTTATCCAGGCCTGCACAATAACGTGTCTGTTTATCAGAGAACAGAGCATAGTAACTTATCCCAGATTCATCATGCTCAACTTAAACATATCGACTTACACTTTCTGCTTTCTTTTTAAACTAAAAAGAAAGAAATAGAGGAATCAAAAAGATTAATTTAATTTTCTTTTCCTTCTGTAAAAATGCGAAAGCAAGAAAACTGCTGATTGAGCTTGGCTGGAGATTAACAGGCTTCTCATTTTGTGCCATGTTTATAACAATTCGATTGTGGAAGTGGGAGGATGTAAAGGGTGTTCAAATTGACACACTTCAGGTCGGTGTGATATCCTTCCTCTTGTGACTAGCACTTCACAAGTACTTTCATTCAGTTGGACTCCTCTGGATTTGGCTGAAGAACTCCAAGAAATGCAGGCTGTCTAGGGCTACTCATCACGTGGCTCTCAAGCAGAACTAGGATCAGTGGTCCTGCAGGAGAGATGATAAATAAACAGAGCAAAACAAAACCAGAACCTAAGGAGACTAGTCTGTCTCCTCGAAAGGACCCGAGTTCTCGGTGTGTCTAGTTCTGCTTGTCTGTGAATATCAAATCATTTTAAAAGTTTCACCATTTCACTTTCCCGTGAGGGGAAACTGAGGCACAAAAAAAAGTGCAGGTTAACTTTTTCAGTCGCCCTTTAATTTTGAGGACCCGATATTACACTTGATTTTAAGGGCAGAAGACCAGGATGAAACCCCCAAAGAACATAAAAGACACCTCCTCACCCCCTCCACCACTGATTAACAGGCTCAAAACAGTCACTTATGTCACCCGGAATGAGTCAGTAACTGGGATTCACATACAGATCTAAGGAATCATCCAGAACCCAGGCTGCCAGACACTGCTCCCAAATAATATTTGAAACCTGGGGGAGGGTGGAAGTGATAGTACTGAAACTAAACACTGGATTGGGCTTTTATTTTCTAGCCTGCTTTAACTGCAGAAAGGGCTTTTGCCAACTTACTTTGCCCAGGAAATTGTTTCAGACCTGTTACGTAAAAGCCCTAATGAATTCCTGCTCTGCTGAATCAGCAGTGCAGCAAAAGCAGACCACCTCTGCCTGCAAGCTCAAATGTGCCCGAAACCACTGTCCACTTCATGTTTGAATGATAACTTAAACCTGTCTTTAAAACTCGCCGCAGTCAAAAAACCACTAAAGGTTTTCTGTTCAGTGGCAAGTGGAATGAACTTCCAGGTATTTTTCAAATCCTCATTCCTGTAAATAAGAAACAGCTGACGATGATCCTGCAAATTCCAGCTGAGAAAGCTCTGATGATATTAATACATTATATTGTGTCCAGAATCCCTTGATAGAATTACAACATTACTGTACACAGCTGGATGGATATTATTCTGATGCACAAAGAAATCAGAGATTATGCTACCAGCAATAAATGCAACCGAGATCCGACACTAATGCACTTGAATACAAAGCTGGTGCCTCCAAATTTAGTACAGTATGTTCTTCAAGCCTAACTTTCTAACAACATGGACAAATAAAGCCATGCATACGCTGGCAAACTACCCTGCGTGGCTAGGGAAGTTTGCTGATGACAGTCTTGTTATTGTAACAGGAAGTGACTCAGCCTTGGCAACAGAGATCAGATATTTTATTCAGAAGCATTAGGTCATTTTTTTTTCCCCCCCCTAACTAACCAGCAGTTTCACAAGGCAACTGGGTTTTGTTTGAAAATAAATATCTATTTTGAAAGGGATTTGCTGAGGGAGGGAGTGGAGTTAAGCATTTATGGTTAGGAATAACCACTCAGTTTAGTTCAAGGCATCTGGAAACCTCTTGTTCTTTTAACTCTCTTAAACTTGCTGTCTGTACAAAATTCCACCCCCCAGGCAAGAATTCTCCCACATGGGTGAGTAAAGTATCACCAGCTACATTATCATCATGAGAATGAGGATGAGTGAGGAGATTTGTGTCTGGACCAGTAACTTTCCATGACAATTATATATGACTGATGTCAGCGTTAACAGCTAAAGTAAAACTACTCCACACAGGCATTACGGCTGAAGCAAATATGTGCCTTGTTGTAACGGCCTATTACACGCTCTCTCATCAGTTATTTATAAATGGCATGTGAACTTAGGCTGCTTCTCCTAAAATCAGTGTAAGGCAAAAAATTCTCTTAATATCTGGCACCCAGCCCAGCCTAGAACAGTGAGTTTGGGTTTTTTTTTTTCCTTCTCTGCTTCTACACTGTTACTTATCATGTATATCTTCTGTATGACATAGAAGTTCACACAACTATATGGAGACAGAAAAAAAAATAATAGCTTTCATTCCAATGCTACGCTGGTGTTACTCATTTTTGCTGCAAGGACCTTTTAGCAGAGTTGACAACTGCGTGAAGGTTGCATAAAAAAAGAAATGAACTGTTAAGCCAAATTAAAATGCTCCCTCTAATGATAAAGAGTAAACACACCACCAGCTGCAGCACTCCTAGAACAGGATTTCATCATCTTCCTAATATTTTCCTGATTCGTTGTCGGTTTCGTATTTTAAAATACCAAGGAAGCACAAAGCTCCACATCACAATGACTCAAATAACCCATACAAACATATAAATAACAATGCCAGCTCTTTATCTCGGGCAGGGAGCAAGCAAAAAAAAAAAAGTTCACGGGGGTATCTTAAAAACTCTTTAGCAAATGTGTTTATCTGCTGCCTCCATACTGTGCCCAGAGCCTAATTTTAAGCATTAAAAATAAAACTCCAGACAATTTCCCTCAACGGGCACTGCAAGAACACGCTAAGGCCTCAAGGATTCTTCTCTGACATCAAAACACATTATTTTGGAATATGTGTGAAAAGTTAAACTTACTTGAAAAGCCATTATGGTTAATATAAATTTACCATTCGGCGTTAAATGAAATACAGCCTGAGAAACCTCCACACCCTACATTATTTTGCTGTTATCTTCCTTGTGACACAAGCAGTATTTTACAATTCCAGCCCACTAAAACAGCCGATTTCATAATTCTGCTGCTCAAGCAACATGATTTTCTGTGCTCTGTCAAATAGCATTTTTATCTTCTATCAGGAAAAAATACCTATCTTGTTCTACTATCTGCCAAAAAACTACTGAACACAGGGTGTGCTTCTGTGATTTCAAATTGCAGAAGCTTAAGTAACATCAGTGTTATGCCTGTTAAACATACTGATGATGGACCCTGACATTGTTAAAGTTCTCCTGGTCTGAGTGAGAGCAGCAGTAACTCTGGTGGGCGCTTTCCCTCCCCAGCTCAGCTCTTCCCACCCCCTGCCCTGGCTGCAGGCAG
>JANHFX010015720.1:47949-62874 GCA_027560015.1 Chloroceryle amazona
TTTCTCTCCCCTGTGGGGAGGGAGGGGGGTTAACAGAGAGCGGCTGTCACAGGGCTAAGGGGCTGCCCTGACCCTAACCCCTGACAAATGTACCAAAATTCCACTCTTCCTAATATTCTCCACTTCCATGAGGATTTCACTGTATAATAATATATCCTGTACCATTTTCAAGGAACTGCAAGCATATCGTGCCCATGAAGATGCAGTTCTCAGATTATTTTAATAGGGCTGTGTATTTCCTCCATAATTATCCTCACAGCTTTGTCTTTCTTGTCATTATTGATGGATATTTTAAAGTGAAGATGTGTGGAACACACGCCCTCCTCGAGGTCTTACAGAAATCTTTTAAAGTGCTGCAGACTTTTTTTGTGTTTGGGTTTCGGGGCCATGAGATGTTTAGAGACTGGAACATGTTTCATATGAGGAGATGCTGAGAGAGGTGGGACTGTTCAGGCTGTAGAAGAGAAAGCTCAGGGGGACCTTATCCATGTGTACAAATAGCTGACAGGGGTGGAAATAGAAGAGGGAGCCAGGCAGGACAGGAGGCAATGGGTACAAAGTGTAAAACATGAAATTCAGTTTACTGTAAGAGTTGTCAAAGACTGGCTTCGGTTGCTTAGAGAGGTTGAGGTCTTCACCTGTGGAGATATTCAGAACTGAACTGAACGTGGGCCTGGGCAACCTGCTCTGATGGACCCTGCTTGAGGAGAGGGGTTGGATAAGATGTTCTCAAGAGGTCCCTGCCGACGATTCTGTGACTCTGTGAATATTTTTGCACTTATTTCAGGATATTTTCAATACCTGATTGTTTTCCTTGCTTTACCTCTTCGTAAGTGTTGCCTTCCCTAATGACTTCCACAGCTAACAAGGTCATAAGCAACCAACCTCCATAAGCAAGTAATCCCCTTCCTGCTGCCTAGACAAGAGTTCATGGTCCTCTGTGCCCAACATTTCCCAATTCCTGATCATTCAGACTGGAACTTTTCATAGCATGGGTTTTCTGCCACGTGCCAAGGTTCTTTAACTAGCAAAACCACAGTCTAAGATAGGGCACAGCCATACTGGGAGGGAGCTGGAACACAGCAAGGTTGAACTGTTGCATCTGAGAGCTCAGAAACATTCTTCAGCCTTCCCAGCTTACCTGCAGAGTTCATGAGACTTACTGACAAACTAAAGGCAATGATACTGAACAGCCTTTGAAAGAGGTGAAATCCTCCCTTGCCTCCCTTCCTGTGATTATGAGCTGAGGTTGTGCATGCCTGGAAAGGGTTACAATTTCCTTCAATATTGCCTCATCAATGAGCTACAAGTCCACCACCTATCACAAACTCCAGATGTCAGTTGTAAACACGGATCTTCTGCCACTACCAACAGGATTTCAACTATTAACTCTTGTCCTCAAGAAAAAAATAACTAAAATCATATGCTAGCAGCTTTTATTGAATTCTGAATTTACCATTACAGATTATTAACATTTACTCAATAGTATAAAATCGTTATCATTTATGCAACAGGCTTTTCTGCTCCAATTCCTCTCCTGAATTGTCTGTTTCTTGTTCTGCAGTTTAAACACATTTCCTGTTAGCCATAAAAGGGGGAAAGAGCAATCATCATACACAGCTCTTAACAACAGTGATGTGTTTCCATCTCTGAAGAGTAAGACCCTGCAGAGCAGGAACTATAACAGTCATAAATGTATGTTGTGAATCAGTTCAATAAATTCAATACACTTCTTGTTAAAACCACTGCAACAAAAGACACTTAGCCACTGACAGAATTGAAAGCAGGCAACACTTCTCCTTATTTATGAAAGTATTTGTAGTTTTGGTTGGAGGAATATGACATATTACAGAACAAAGAAGAAAGCAAATATTATTATTTTTTTTCAGAAAAATTAAGCAGTGACACCCGTGGTGCCATTAAGCATTAAGGCCAGTGATGAGGCAGAGCAGTCACCCTGATCCCACCAGCAAGTCCTATGGAAAAGAAGATGCCAGACAATGGAATATCCACTCCCCTAAGAGTGTCTGACAGACTAAGGTGAGTTGGAGGTGAGTAAGTGCCGGCTCAGATCTGTCTCCAGCTCCACTGTCTGAAACTCCTGCAAGGACAGTCTTGACTGTCTTTTAAACAACAGCACTGTAAATAACATTAAACTTCCCTTCCTTTTCCCAGTTGTGTAACGGGTGTTATTTAGGAAAAAAAAAAAAACACAAATATTTAAAAAAAAAAGAAAAAAAGCAAGCAAGAAAGAGGAAAAGTAAATAGAGACCTTTAACAAATATTTGGGGGTTCCCAGAGAGACATTTCCTGAATTCTTTATGACTCTCAAATCTCACAAAGAATAAGGATGGGGGTTATGACTCTAAAAGCAATGTTGTACAGGAAATAAGGTATCCAAGGAGGTATAGCACGTACAGACAGAATGCCGGCGATGATGCAGACCAGTCACCCTGATCACACCAGCAGTTCTGTGGAAAAGAAGATGCCAGACAATGGAATATCCACTCCCATGAAAGAGTCTGACAGACTAAGGTGTGTTGGAGGTGAGTAAGTGCCGGCTCAGACCTGCCTCCAGCCCCACTGTCTGAAACTCCTCTTGACTGTCTTAAAGAACGGCACTATAAACGACATTAAACTTCCTTTCCTCTTCTGGGTTGTGTCACATGTGGGTGCTGGGCAATCACCTCTGGTCCTTGCTTTTTGATAGAGCTTGAAAGTGAGAAGTGAACTAACAACTCTGGTCGAGTGGTCATTTCAAAAGGTAAAAAGCCTGTTTAAAAGCTGAAATATGTCTGCTATGTATCTTAAAAAGTGAATACATGCGTATTTGTTTCACATACTGTTTGATGACTGGAGAACATGTGATGCCATCAGAATACTAGTTTCTATGCTACAGGAACATACTTTGCTCTTGAGAAGCTAAACATAGCTCAATATTAAGAGTCACGTAGCCAAGGGTTTTCATGGTGCAAAGGGTGACAGAAGCAAACAGAGAAGTCTGGCAAAAGTAGGTATTTGCTCCTGCTCAGAGCTGCAGCAATGAGATGATCAGAGGGGACCTACCAAGATATAAAGCCTAACCCCCCATTATTAAAGAAAACAGACAACGGTCAATAAAATAACACTAAAGAAATGAATAAGGGATTAGACAAATTCATGGACAACAGGCCTATAAAGAGGGGGGGGTTTAAGGCACGGATACTACAGCATCTGTCATGGCTAGCCCAACAATTCTGGGTGCTAAAGGAATACAAAGGGAGCTGACTGCAGAAAGTGGACAGGCTCGCACACTCTCCCTAACTAAAATTATTGTCACTGAGCTTTTGTCCTTGTTATTTTAAAGGGAGAATACAAATCTAGTTCTTCATTACCACAAACTCTGAAGGTGAATTTCTGGCATTTCTGCATAAATTTTATCGTGGCTGAAGAGAGAATATCAACCTTGATATACCATTGGCTTGATCCAGTAGGGTCACCTCTTTTTTTTTATTATTTTTTTTTATTGCTAATTAATGGGGGTTTTGTTCCAGTACCCCTACTGCGAGATTTAACACACATCCTTGTTCCCAGTCTAAACCAAGAATATAAAACATGCCACTTTCCAGACTAGACTCTTCCATAAGCACTTTCTATGCAATTCTTCTTTTGCCCGTCGTGTCTATTAACTAGTTCTTCCTCTCTGATACTTTTCCCTCTTCATTCCCAAGACAAACACATCCCCTCTCAGCTGTTCTGTCTCTGGCTAAATGAGCATAACATTTTATTTTCTCTCTCTCGTCACAAAAGGTCTCTAGGCCACGTCACCCACTCTGCTACTTTTCCCATGCGGTGTATTTCCTAAATATGGAAGACCAGAGATAGATACAGTATTCCAGGCATCATCTAACTCAGGACTCTCTGGAAATGCCTTTTGCATCCCGTGATTTCATTTACCGTCCTGTTACTGGCTAAAATTCCTGCTACTGAACTGAGTGATCTCATGATCAGGTGATCTCATGATCAGTGATTAAATGGCCTATTCCTTCTTCTGTCAAGTCTAACTGATGATCTCCTGCAGTACAGAATAAATCCTTGGGGTTGGTACATAAGTGCATGACCCTGAATTTCATACTGGTTTTATTCTTTCCGTTGGTATTAGCCCAGCCCTCAAGGCCATTTCTTTTTCTGTGGTATTACAGTACAATCCATCTCGGTATTGACAACATCTCCCAGCTTTGTGCCATCACTATATTTCATTATGCTCCTACTTTTTGTGCCAAGGTCAGGAAGGGAAATATTAATAATAATTCTCCATGCAATATGAATTCAAATATTTTCATAAAGTCGAGGAAAATTGGATCTATCAGAGTTCCCTTGAGAAAAACCTATTGATTTTCTCTTGATACGGGAAAATCTTTTCTCTTATTAGTGAAATGCCTAATTAATGACATCACGTTAGCCTAATGAAATCTAAATTAGACACCAGACGAGTCTCTATGTAAGTCAGCAGGAGGATCATAATTTTGTATTTTTAATCTGATTCAGATCCTATTAAAATCTGAAAAGATTCCCAATGATCTCAGAAAGAATGGAGTGAAACATCCAGCATGGCTGGCGACACCCGCAATAGTAAAAACGCCATCCAATAAATAAATTAAATAAATCCTAAATATTATTCACCAGGTTTCTTAAAATTCATGACATTGCTCTGAAGGGAGGTGGCAGCCTATTTAATTTTTTCTGGTGGAACTCAGGTTTTCACATGTTCACTTGCTTCCAGGAAAAGGGTCTTAAAATTAAAATCAAATCCCGGTATATTTTTTAGAGGTGTGTGAGCATCGGAGTCAGTTAGGCACGTGCAGAACTTTTGAGGAGCTAGAGAAAAAGGGTATTTTACAAATAATTAAATATCATGCTGAGAGTTGCCATCCTATTGAATTTTCACAAGGAAAGTCATTCCACGAAGTGATTGCTGCTCTAGAGATTTCATATAAGTGGTCTGTATTATTGCAATTGCGCTGAAATAAAAGTGCATCCACTGAGATTACGGTGGATGAAAGAATTACAGGTACTGTGTATTTATCTAACTCTGTCCTACTTCAGCCTGCTGGTATGAAAAAGAATGTTCCATATGTCATTTCGAGACTGAAGCACGGATGACGGATACATGGATGGGTCTCGAGACTGAAAACAATAATAATAAAGCAAGACAGAAACACTGTAGGACGTCACGGAATGGATTGGGAAGGACTTGTTTTGAGCGATAGCTTGAGAAGGGAGGTTTGAGTTTTGGGGCACTGTTAGATGGATGCTGGCATGCACCTTGAGGGTTAAATAACAGTCCTGGCAAAGACTTCCCTCCCTGATGAGACAAGAACAACCACTTATTCCAGTTGAAGAGGTTGTTGTAGGTATCCTGCCCGTTGGCAACGTGCAGATTTAGCTACGGGTACTGTGCCCTCTATCTGAAACTACACCGGCGAGTATTCAGATGGAAGAGCTGTTGCTGAATGCAGCTGTCTGACAAAGCACCACTTCACGAAGTCAGCTTGTTATACCTGAGTTTACTGTTTGCAGAAGCTATTGACGTGTGGCTGATATTCATGGTACTTCATTTCAATGGCGCAGGCAGTAGCTAATAAAAAAGCATGTTTATCCTCTGTGTAGAACTATTGCTGTAACTCACAGGAGTGCTCAGACTAGTGCCCCTTTTTAAACACTTTCCAGAACACATTTTCAGTAAGAAGCCTTTCACCCTGAAACTATATCCAGAGTCCACACTCATTAACCTTCCAAGCATGCCACAAGGCTCATCTCATCATCCCATGGGGATGTGGGAAGATTGAAAGCTACTGGATTAAAAGGAGTTTTACCTGAGCAAGCAGTGTTTCTATTTCTGAAAAATCTCCGGGAGAGCTTATTTACATTTAATTGAGCTTGTTGAATTTTCGATATTTGTGTCATTTTACTTTGTGAAGCAAGTACCGTAGCACGGTCTGATACTTTACAAACGTACAGGGACACGGCACGCTCTGAGTTATAGCACGTGGAGGCAGGGAAATGATGGTGCTTTAATTATCTGTACACAAGCACCATTGTGTGCTCATCTCTTTAAACAGGTGAGAAGTTTTTTACTCTCCGAGGCACTTTACAAGAGGCAACATTTTTATGCTTTACTTGCCACACTGCTTCCCATCACCCCTCTGAGCAGTTATCCCTTTTCCTTCTACGACGACTTCTCCCCTGTGATCCTTTTTAGGCATACGCCCTTTCAAACTATGAGACAAACTCCTTCAAAGAAACACGGTCTTTTCAGCCGTTGCTGCCTACACTGCTAAAAAATAATACTATGAACATCAACCAAAAGCTAGAGAGCAATTCCACAATGCTCTGGGCCCAGCAACAGCACATAGCAGCAAAGGATAGAAAGCCCCAAAGCTCATACTTCAGAGGACATTCCCACTGTGTAGCAATAATGAGTCACAGTGAAGCAAAAGCCATCTGTTCATCTGGACACAGATACTGCTTGTCAGTTAGCAGGAAACATTTCCACTGAAGAATCTCGCTGCAATGTTAATCTCCCCACGTAGGCAAACTTTCAGTGTCTCAGATCCTCTAGTCTGTAAATTGGGAACACTGCAGTTTCCTTTCACCTCGTTTCGTCTGTTTTACCCGTGTCGAAAACAGGCTGGTCAGGCAAGAGATCGCCTGTGCGGATGCATCCATCTTTACAGCTTAGCCAGTACCCGGAGGGCTCCAAGACAACTCATGGGTCTAGCAGTTCTCAGCAGCAGCAAAGTATTCAAATGCCCTGACACAGAGCATCCCCACTTTTTTGGCCAGGTTGTGATGCCCTTGGGGAGCGGTGCCTTCCCACTCCTCCTTTCTGTTCCTATTGCTACGTTCCTTCCCCCTAAAGACATCCCTGACATCAGCTAGTGATGAAAGTGGGAAAAGTGCAGTCATAATTAGTATGTTGTATCTTGAAATAGTTAGCCGTAGAAATACAATCTGTAAAGGGACCAATCAGCCCTAATTAAAGTCATGTTTAACTAATCTTTTTGGGATGGGGACTGTCATTCAGCGTGTGTTCTTGCCACGTGTAGCCCAATGGGATTCAGCATTGCTGTTGCGTGTAGGTGTTACCACAACATAAACAATGAATAATAATAACTACAGAAGTATAAATCTCGAGGTTTTTTTTTTTCTTTCCTAGCATGACAGCTTCTGTAGACATCGGATTTCAATTGGCTGGACTGTTGCATAGTTTGGGTTATCGCTGCGCAAATGTTTAGCAGCTCCCATTTGTAGGATGGGTGGCTAATTCTTTTCACGTGTGTAATGCTTTGGATCAAATGATTTCCACATTCATTTTGATGGATTAGGTTTCAGGTGGACAAGACCCCCCCAAAAATCAGGTAAAATCTTTGAGATCCTGCTGTAGTAAAGACATTCTGAACAATGACATTTAGAAAGAACGAGAAGGGGCTTCTTACTTCTATTAAAATCAGATTTACAATACGCAGGCATAATTATCTCAAAGGGCCATCAGCATTCTATAAAACAAAAGGGTAATTTCATTTAAATCAGACAATACCAAAAGGATCAGCTAGTTGAAATTTTTTCTCATTCAAGTTAAAACAACAATGCAACATATTTATTTCAAAGAACACAACTTTTGACTTCTATTATTCCTCCGAAATCCACGATTTCCAAATGAATGCCAAATGAGATTTTAAAAAATCCCCATATGAATAAATTTCATAAACTGCAAGAGAATGGAAAAGACCTGTAGAGAAAGATTTTGGCTTTTGTGTATGCGTATTAACTTAATGAAAATAGCAAGTTGCCTGGAGCATTTAAACTCAAAAAGTGCTCGTTTAATGCAAAACCTTTTCATTTGGCCAAAAAACAATAAATCTTCTAAGGCGTCATCTAAAAAATGTCTACGTATTTCGGAGGGAAAAGGATTAGATAAAAATGACAGGTAAGGAAGAGGAAGAAAACACCATGTAATTAAAACTAAATAAATAAAATAATAACAGATGATTTCTGCACCAGGTAAAAAGCACACAGCACACACCGCCAAAGAGGACAGGCAAGCTTTGCTGGAGAAACCTTGAAGGAAGCTGCCTATCTCTTGCAGAAAATAAAGAAATAATAAATAAAAATACAGGGGGGAGGGCAAATCTTTAGAAGGCTTGTGAAATTGCCATCGCGAAAATGAAATGACCACCACAGATAAGAACTCCATCAGGTTGTAAATGTATAGGAATAGGGTTAACGCTTTGGTTGTTATACAAAAGCAAATGAAAGATGAGCTTATGATAACAAGCTTGGATTAGGACTCAGAAGATCTCAGTTCATTTCTTGGCTCTGCCATAATCTCTCTTTGTGATTTTGGGCCAAAGCTTACATTTGGCATAGACTGAAGAAAGGAAGTAGTATCCTTTTTGTATAGTTAGGGAACTGAGACCCGGGGATAATACTAGCCAAGGATTCACAATGCTTTATAGGCATTTACATTTCCAATAAATTTCCCTGCAGAGAAAGATGACTGAGAGTTGAGAGGCATCTTTGTGGGTCTGATCCTCCAATTACCTTTGTGTTTCTGTTTCCTCATTATAGCTTTCGGATAATAAATCCTTTCTCCCACACTTGGAACAAAGACTGGGGTTTTTTTTGTTGCATTTTTTTTCTCACCAGGCTAGAATATAAACTCCCGGGAAAAATACACTTTTTTTTTACACAGTCATTTATATATTTCTCACAACTTCACAGTCTCATAGTGAGGATCCAAGAAGCTCCCATGAATCAACAAGTATCTAGTTATTATGTGTGTATATATGCGTATATATACAGCCATTCATCTCAGATACTTACAGAGTAAATAACCTTATGTTCTTATTGCTATCATCCTAGCGCACGATAGCAATAATGACAATAATGTGAGTGTATTGATGGATTCCATCTTGGGGTTTACACAGCAAATAGTAATTTCCCTCATTTCCCATGTACCAGGCTGAGTTCTGACACTCGCCGTGACTAAACCCAGAGCACTTCAGTGGAAACTCAGGATTACTTCATCACAGTCACTTGCTTTTCATTTCCTTTTCCCTGCTGATCTTCCGAAGCTACCAGAGTTACGCTGATGTGAATGAGATCTGAATCCTGCCATTGGCAACAGTTACTGAAAACAGGAAATGGGATATTTCAAATAACAATAGGTGGGAACAGTGAGTAAAGGTTCACTACGTGGTAACGGTGCTGACTCTTTAATGACCATGTTTATTTCCCCGTGTCCCAAAGAAGGACACAGTCCATTTTTGTTCTCAAATACATACACATACATACACTACGTGTATCAGGCACCGTGTCTAATTTGGCAGCTTCTGTTAATGGAGGGGAAAATCAGCAGGGATTCTAACTCTCCTAACAAGAGGCACAATTAGACCGCTCTCCTGTGCCGTGGCACCAGACAAGCCAATCAAGTTGCAGGGATCAAAATGTTCATCCCACGTCCTGTTCATAGGAAAGCTCCCTATAGGCATCTTTTTTTTTTCCCCCTCCCGTGCACCACAGGCACCGTGACTTGAGAGAAACCCTTCACAAAACACAACCCATGCAAGGCAGTTCGCACGAAGTCAGAGCAAAGATGCTACGAGTTGGAAAAGATGTCCTGGGCCATGTAGTTCATTCCAAGCAAAGGTCTGCCCTTCTTGGCTGAGGCTTCCACACAGCTCCTTGTCTAGTCTTGCCATGACTAATTCCCAGAAAAGGCAGTTTCACAACCACTCCACACGAGCCAGCCCAATGTCTAATCGGCACCGCTGCTCAGAAATATTTCTTTGCATTCTTCTATGAAATTTTGCAGGCGTAATCTAATTCTATATATTTTTACCAGTCCTCGCAAGCAGAAAGTGAGACAGCCCAGCTATTTCTAACAATCATCAGTCCTCCAGTCTCTCACTCCACAAAACGATGGGTTCACGTTGGGTTCCTTTTCTCACAGCTTCCAAAACTGGTCTGAATTAAGCTTCCCGGCTTAATGCACTGTTAAGTAACAGTCACTAATTAGCAATGGCAAAAAGGAAGAAATGGTCATATGAAGATGATAAAAGGGCCCAGCGACACAGGTTTGTTGCTTGGTTTGGGGTTTGTTTTTTGTTTTTCTTAGCTCAAGCTGCTTCTTTCACTGTGAATCACAGCAATTTCTGCTCCCCCACCTGGGGAAGCAGTCTGTAAGCTTCCTAAAAGCAGCCAAGGAACTTGGCATCAGACAATTCCCAGTTGTTCGTATTTGCTGCTTCTGATGAGGACGCTTACCCTAAAAACCACCCTTCCTAAAGACACTTTGCAAAGAAAGCGTGTTTTTCTGTTTATTTATTACTCATATTTAGAAATAAAGCTTTGGAAGGCTACCTCATTCTTCTAATTTTTTAATTATTTTTTTCTTTTTAAGACTAGAAATTCAGGTCTTCCGAATCACAAAGCATTTTATGCACTGCTAGGAAGGTTCAGATATTATATATATAAAAAAAAATGGTTAGCTTTTTGAAGCGCAGTTTTTATTTACCCTGTATAGGACAAGTGCTTTTAAATACTTTAAAAACCCATAAGTGATATTTGCTATATTAGAAACCATGAAATACCAATTCAATTAGGACTTATAACCACTAATAATCCTCTTGTGTACTATTAAGCAGCCTGTTCAACTGAGCCTCTTGTGGAAATAAGGTCTAATTTTTTGCTAATCCAGTCACCCAAGAAAAAGCAGAAAGTGAATATAGGCTCCATTCAGAAATATGTCCAGCAGCTAAACGCTGGTGAGGAAAAAGAACTATTTAGAGCAGAAAGACAGCACTGGCACGTTAGGAAACATGTACTATAAACTGGTTGCAAATTGGCTGGGAATAGAGGACCATCACTCATAATTACAGTGCTGAGAGACAGAATCACCTTTCCAGTGCCAGTTATGGAAAGAGAAAGCGTTAATTGCCTTCAAGGTGAGGGTAAGCAGACTTGAGGAAGACATTCTAGAGTACACATGGCTGAAAAAGGATTGTCTGACTGTTCTCATGCTGCTGCTGGGGGCTGACTGGGATCACAGACCAGTTCCTGAGTGCTACCTTCTCATCGACTGTCCAGGCACATCACAGAGTATCAAAGTGCAAACAGGAGCTTAAAAGCATAAACTCCAAGGCTCCAGAGCAGGTAAAGTGTAGAAATTACAGAACTCTGGGTTTGGTCTGAAGAGAAAAAAAAAAAAATCAAACCAACCCCAACCAGAAAACCAACCACACCACCTCTCTTTGAAGTCAGCTGTGGGTCAGTGCTTCATGTTGTGTTCACATTAGCTAGTGACAATTTTTTTTCCCTCTGCTCTGGATAGTTTTTCACTAGAATTTGTAGGGCAACACATCACCTCTCCTATGTGTTTTCTGTGTCTGCTGAACAAGTGCAGGTCAAATTTACCTGAATTCTTGCTTACCAGATCTTATCAATGCTTATAAATATCTGAAGGGTGGGTGTCAGGTAGACAGGGCCAGGCTCTGCTCAGTGTTGTCCAGTGACAGGATGAGGGGCAAGGGCCATAAAGTGGGAAACAGGAGGTTCAGCCTCAACATGAGGAAAAACTTCACTGTGAGAGCGACAGAGCCTGGAACAGGCTGCCCAGAGAGGTGGTGGAATCTCCTGCTCTGGAGACTTTCAAAAGCCACCTGAACTTGTTCCTGTGCGATCT
The DNA here is from genome assembly GCA_027560015.1 of Chloroceryle amazona. Lineage (NCBI taxonomy): Eukaryota > Metazoa > Chordata > Aves > Coraciiformes > Cerylidae > Chloroceryle > Chloroceryle amazona. The sequence goes on from JANHFX010015720.1 coordinate 59,675, forward strand.
ACTCTGGGTGACCCTGCTCTGGCAGGGGGGCTGGAGTAGGTGATCTTTAGAGGTCCCTTCCAACCCCTGTCATTCTGTGATTCTGTATTTTTGCCATCACTTCTTTTTGAATTATTTTACCTTTCACTGTCTAAGGCTAGCTTATGGTCTGAAAAGTAAGTCTCTAATTCTGCCAGTGATAGGTCAGGAATCACCCCACTTGCTTGCCTACTCATAAGAGTTCTATTTATATATCCTCAAAGAGCATTTACTTTATCTGTGGTAGAATCACATTGCGTGCTAGTTTTCGATTTAGCAACTTACCACCTCGGAAGCAGATCACTTCAAGTAGTGTTCTCTGCTAACCGACAATGCTTTCATGCACTTGACACTCTCCCTCTCTCTTTTTTCCCCAAATAAAGTCCATTTATCCTAATCAAACCACAAGCTATTGATTCCTGCCCATTTCATCTAACCTCCCCGCATCTGTCTGTACGGGAACCATTTTCAGGAGGCTTTATCCTCTTCTTACTCTCAGCACTGCGTACAGTGCAGAGCAAGTTAACGCGTCCTCTAAACACGCATGAATATTCTAAGAACAGAACAGGTGCTCCCCCTGCCTCATGTGGAGCTCAGCCCACCTGGAAAACACAGCCTGTCACCCGCTACGCTGGAGAGTGGATTTTCCAGGAACAGTCCACTGACAAAAGCAGTTACTAGGGAGTAGTGGTGGGGCATTTAATGTGGCAATGTAGCTCTTCGGAAAGAACCTTATTAAAATTAATGAATCACCCCCCAAAAAAATAATAATTCAAGCACACAGGGCTTTTTTCTCTGCACATATTTGTAAATCAGCAGCCTTAAATGGTAAATTGGCTGATTATCCTGAGTTGTGGATAGTCCTACTTAAAAGCCCTTGTGCAACTCCGCTGACGTTTAGAGGAAGCCTATGGAATTTGTACTAATTTTTGCTACTTGTATAAATCAGGTGGTCTACCACCCCTGGCTGGCAGATCTAAATAAAGCGGTGGAGTCTCGAGGGACTGACTGATTTTGGTTTGGGGTTGGGTTGTTTTTTTTTTTTTTAAGTTAGAATATGTTTTCATTTAAGGTTTTCAAGGTAAATTCCACCCTGGCGCACGATTCAAAAAAATCCCAGTGGTATAAAATGGATATTTGAAACGTTACTACTATGTATAGCTTGAAGAGAGTCATTAGGGACTAAATTATATCTTCAACTATCTCCACTAGTTCATTCTTTCGTTTTGGGGCCTGTTAAAATTTGTCCTAATGTTTATTATCCTCCACAGACTACAGCATATTCCCTTCAACGCTGGCACCATCCCTTTGTTCCACCTGGCTGCTCTTAGTGCCAGTGGTTTCCCTTCAGCTTGCGTTCCCCGGAACACTTCTCCTGAACTACAGCGTGTTATTGACTTGCTGTTTCATTTTTATTCCTGATTAAATATAAATCAGGTAAAAACACTACGTATGTTTACTTCACTCTACAGCCTTACCCATTCTTTCCTATCCGAGAGTGACCTTTAGTTGTAATGACACTCTTTTTTTTGGTTATTTAAGATTAAAATTTGTTAATAGAGTTGCAGCCTAGAAGTAACACATCTAGTGACACATGTCAGTTTTCTTTTAAGTGCCCACTGATAATGGAACATTTAATCAGGACAGAGCTTTGACTGCAGCATGGTCACACCTGTGCCACGAATTTCTTTGCTTTGCAATAATCTTCATCCCACTTGACCAATCACAGGCTGGCAGAAGCACAGAAAACCTTACTTGTCAACTATACTCACGTTTTATTAGAGGAGCTTTGTCTTTTTCATGCTGCATCTCCCATCAATTTACATCTGTTATTCCCAGTCGTCCTTCACTAGGAGATACTGCCCATCTGAAAAGAACAGTGCAAAAAATAAGATCCTTCCACTTCCAACAGGGGCACTGTAAATCACACCCCGTCTGTGACAAGCCCCACGAAACGCAGCTAAAAAGGGGCAAGTGTGAAATAAAGAGTGGACAGTTGCATTCGCTGTCACTATGTTTGAAAAGAGAATCTGCCCCAAAGAAGGAGGAGGTCAATTAAACAAGCATTAAGGATTCCCAGTGCTGTGTTACCAGGTTATATTTGACTGGAGCCCACCTGGTATTTCAGGCCACAAAGTGTTTAACTCTGCAGAGCTAGAAGTAGGTTTAAGTAAAGTGCATAATTCATCTACGTAAGAGGCTTTTTTTTTCCCTCCTGCACTTCTCTTTGGACAGTCTAGTTTTGGCCACAAGTAGACACGAACCTATCTGCATTATCTCTTGTCCTCAAGGCAATTTTGGATATATATTCATGTGCTTGGCCATGTGAAGCCAAGTAAAGAATTACTGACTAAACCAAGCGAGCTCAGTTCCCTGGATTTAAATGAGTCTTCAGCATTGGCTTGTTTTTCTAAAGATAAAATAATGCTCTAATTGACCTTAGGCTTTTTTTTTTTTTAAATAGAAACAGGAAAACCCAACCATGAAAACCAGTTGTCTGTTTATGGAATCACCATATTAATAGTTTATGAGGGGCTTGGGGAAGGAAAGTTCGACGGATTATTTTCACACCTGCAGTCACTAGCTGAGGGAAGACAGTAGGCAGATGAAACAAATAAATCCTTCAGTGTAGGTAACTAGGAATAGAGAACAGCAGGGAAATGGAAATAACAGAGAATGCGATGGAAACATCAGCACAAAATTAGAAGTCTTTTATTAAAAGAAATGTTAAAAGTGTTTGTTCCATGTGCTGGACACTCCTTTGGAAAGCTAATAGCCTTTTTTTTTTTCTTAAATTATATTAAGACATCCTTAACATCACCAAGCCCAATCTTAAACAGAGCTGGTGTTCTGACACCAAAACACCTGTACTCAGAGGGAAGTGGGCACCAAACAACACCCTCCTCCTGGCAAAGCAGTGCCCAGTGGTGCAGGCCAGGAGCATGCCCACCATGGTACCCACCCCCAGGGTGGCTGCGAGGTCCTAGCCCAGGAGGGAAGAACTCTTTGTGCAGATCACCTGCCCTCTCGCCCTGCCGCAACATGGGGCTGCCCACTTGATGCGCCATCGAGGGTCTCACTGCCTTTTGGGGAAATAAAATCAAAGTTAACTTCCTCGCCCTCCTGTTCACTGGGAAAGTGCCACCCGGGAGACCCGTATGTCGAGTTTCCCTGTAAACCTT
>JANHFX010015721.1:0-17678 GCA_027560015.1 Chloroceryle amazona
GTTTCGTTCCGTTCCGTTCCGGCGGGGCAGAGGCGCCTGACCCCCGCCGCTCGTCCTTCTGTTGCAGATGACTCGTTACGGTGCAACTTGACGATATCGCACTGAGAGGCGGTGAGCCATGGGGGAGAACAGTCCTGAAGGCAACATTATCTACTATGAAGTGGAGGAGGACGATTTAACGCAAGATGGCAATATGATGAGGTTTGCTGACAAAAACGGGCTGGTTTCTTCATCATCTGGGACAGTCTATGACAGGACAACTGTTCTCATAGAGCAGGACCACAGTGTGCTGGAAGATGATGAGGATGAAGGACAGTGTGGTGATCACTTGCCTTTTTTACCAGAGGGTCATGAAGAAGGATTTCATTTAATAGCAGATCATGAAGGAATGTCCCAGGGTTATGTGCAACATATTATTTCTCCAGATCAGATTCATCTGACAATAAACCCTGGTTCAACTCCTATGCCAAGAAATATCGAAGGAGCAACGCTCACTTTGCAATCCGAATGCCCAGAGACTAAGCTTAAAGAAGTAAGTAACTAAATGGGACTGTGCATTTTATGCTGCTGTGCTTTTCACCTGGTGGCCTTAAATGCTTCGAGAACGTGTTTGTTCTAAAGCTGTTTGCAGTGAGACAGACAGAAATTTCCCTCCTTCTTAGAATAAGGTTCCAGTGTAGTGGAGTGAATTTCACTCCGTAAATTCGCTGGTACTCGCGGTGCTACCAATGCTTTGTGCTGCTGGGCGTAGCTGCTTCCCACAGTCAGTGGGTCAGCAGCAAAGCTGTGAGTGTCATCAGTTTTCCCTCTGATGCCTGGCTGCTGTCTTGTGGAGCAGCCAGGGAGCAGGTTTTGATGTGCACTAGCACCCAGGTAGCAGGAGAATGTGGTACTGAAAATGAGCTTATATTAGTAGCATATATGATTTTTAGTGGTCTTTTATTTTTCTTTGGCTTGTGCAATTATTTCCTGAGTTCAGAGATAACTCAAAAACACGTGAGCTCTGTTCTGTGGTTAACCACACTGGAGTAAAGCACGTTCAAGCTGCAGGTTAAATTCCAGACTGTTGGTGGTAGCGAAAGTATGCAACTTATGATGCCAATCTGAAAATTACTTCTAGCTTTAGTATGTCCCTCACAGGGAAACTGAGAAGAAAATGAGGGAAGCTTAAAACTTCTATTTATTGTATTTTGAAAGCTTGTGCATATTTTAAAGCGGTGAGTAGTTTTAGTTCTGTTTCCCTACTGAATTTTACCTGCATGCAGAGTGGTGAGGGCTCCTAGAGACTGGCTTGGGATTGTTGCTTTTCAGGCACAAAAGCAGCCCAGAGGTGACTGATGTGCCAACACAGTGCCACCCTGTGCTCCCTTCTTCACCTTTCTGAGTTCAATAAGGGTTGATCTGTACAAGTGTCTGCGCCAGCCCCAGGGGTAGTGGTGTCAGCTACTTGTGTAACTGATACTGGGAGGAGGAGAGAATTGCAGAAATGAGCCCTGGCTGAGCAAGGAAGCTGGGTTTGAATGCTCTGAATAATTTAGCTGAGCGGGGAACCTTCATTAGCGCTCGCTCGGCGGTGGGGAAGTGGGGCTGTAGGAGATCACAGCTCTGCAGTTATCAAACTTCTGGACCGAGGTTTGTTCACTAAGCCTAATTTAGGTCTAAGGAACTCCTTTTGCTCAGTTGTTACTCGTATCAGCAGCTGCTGTATCCTACCTTCTCGGCAGCTAAAATATTTACATTTTTTACGTCAGCCACATCGGTCCTTTCTTTCCTTTTGGTGGGATAACAAGCATGCAATCTGCGGTGTCTGAGAACAGTGTGTGCTGGCTGAATGGGTGCCAAGGGCTGCACGTGTGATCCACTGATTCTCTTCTCCCTTCCTTTTTAAAAGAGCCTTGTCAGACTTGAAATTTGATGAAATCTTCTATCTGAATTTATTTTCTATCTCTTCGGTTAATTTTTTGGGGTGGGAGGGGAGTCACACTGTAATTTGACTGCAGTGGAAATAGGTCTCAGCATGTGTGACACTTTTCCATCTGGTAAAAGCCCTTTTTGTCCCCGTTTCAAGTGCTTGCTGCTGCAACTGTGAGTCTTTCACGGTCAACATCTATGTAATTTTAAGGGTACAATCAGTGCTTATCTGATGTGCTATTGTTCCTATTGTGAAAAGAGAATTAAATGCTTTGCTGCTTTACAGAAAGTTTTACTTAGAACACGGTGGTGGTGTTGCTTCTGCACCTTCCCTTGGGATAATTAGTGGAATAAAGATTTATCCTGTGAGGAAAGGGGGAGCACTGCAAGACCTGGGTCACAGTTCAGGGCGTTAGACCGAAAGCGTCACTGCCATCTTCTTTTACAGATCTATACTTGCAGCTAGGAACTAAATCCTTAATCTATAATTAGTATTCTCCTTTCTTTCACTTTCTAGCCAGAAACACCTTAGCAGACCCCTCACCTGATTTTTAGGTAGTTCCTGCTTGTGTGTTATGGGAGGTTCTGTGGAGAACACCCTCTAATGCAAACACCTCTAATGTAAAACGTTCATTTCCAGCTGCCATAGAACTCTGTCAGGGAACATTTACTTCAGGACTGATAGGTAAATTGTAATGAATCTGGCAATCCCTGGTGAAGAGAACGTGCCCCTTCTTGTGTAATAAAATGTGCTTCTGGGCCTTGTGTCTGTGTGTTACCAGCCTACACTCTTGGGCTTAGACTGACTCGACACGACCAAGCCTCCTGATCACATTCTAACTGTGTTGGATGCTTGGATATTTATTGATAGCTTTTTACCAGAGTTGAACTATAAATCGAGAGCAACTTGCCCTACAGTGAAATTCCTGTTTCCATCTCTGCTATGCTGACTAGATAAAAATGTGAAAACCTCTAAAATCTCTTCCTTTTCAGGTTGCTGTTGGTCATGTCGTGTGGATCGTTTGTTCAATTTAAACACTTGATGATTTTCATCTTTCCTCTTTTTCCTGCTTTGTACAGAATCAAAGGAGAACCAGATGCAGACACTGTCAGCTGGATTTGGTGTAGTGTACCACTTCCATGGCTTGGCACACCAACAACAGTGTGTTTCTGGTGTTACTGCTGCTGAACAGATCTACCTAAATTCTCCTTATTCTGAGAGGAGCGTGACTTCAGATGAAGTGATTTTATGCTTACCTGATGGTAGATCACAGCATCCCATGCTACTACATTCTCAGCTTCCCCAGTGTGATAGCAAAGAACCACAATTATCAACTGCTCTTTTTCTGATGGGTGTCTATAAAGGAAAAAAAGAGCAATTGTTGAGTAAGGAGCTGGGTAGAAGCCCACACGTGTGACACGCCCGTTGTGTGTGGGTTCATTGGTTCTCCTGGTATCAATCCCCAGTTCAGTATCTTGGTTTTTTGAAGGCAGTCTGCAGCCTTCTCTGAGCAGTAAGACTTGGTGCTGTGAGGGAGGTGCTTTGTGCCTTGGCAAAGAGGGGAACTGGTGGCTTATGCCCTGCTATGTCACCTCCCTCACCAGCTGTTAGAATCCTAAATCTGCAAGTGCCCGTCCCTCCCCTGAGAGTTTGTGTTGCCTTTCTAAACGTTTCCAAATTGACATCTTTTGGAACACTCTTCTGCTTCTTGCCTGTCAACTGTCAAGGCCTCTCAGGTTCTATAATCATTCTTAGATGTTATGGTTTCTCAACTGCAACAGTCAAATGAAAGCTGCTGGTCTACTAATTAATGTTGAAGATAAATTTATTCAAGCATATCAGATGGCTTATTCTTTCTACTTCACAAGAGAGAACGAGATTTAATTAAGCAGTATGGCTTGCACACTGGAAGCTTCTGCAGAGTCTCTTTCTGCCTGTTGCAGAAGCTGGGAAGGTACCAAATCCAGTTCATTGTGAAGTTGTTTCCTGGTGATCTGGATGCCTGGCTGAGGAATCCCTAACACTAACCTTTTGATCTAAAGCACCTCCTTTGATTCCTCAAACTTTAGGCAGTGACTGTGTCAGTAAACAGAGGGGAGAAGAACAAAGCGCAGTGAAGGCTGCGTGTGAGATAAAATGAAGTAGTAGATGGAGTGCTGGTTAGACCTAGGGGATGGTGAACTCTGGCTCTCATTTGAGGTGTGAATGGGGAGTTCAGCACACAGAGCAGTGCGTTTCAAGGTCGTGCTGTGAAAGTTCCTTTTCCCTCGTCTTCCTCCTCCACAAACAAGTAGCTCTTCTAGAAGCACCTGAGTGAAATGCAGGTGCTGTATGTGGGAATAGTGGATAGATTTGATAGCCTCTCAGCATCCTTTCCGACTGTTTTATCAGATCTTTAGCTAGAAACATTAAAATTATGCTTTTCCTTTTTCCCCTCTTCTGTTAGGTTGCTCTTCTTATGTCAGGTCAGCCCCCTTGCACATGTGTGCTGCTCCTTCCTCAGGCAGTGCATCAGAATTTACAAATTATGAAACAGCTTTTTTTAATTTTTTTTTTTAATTTATGTAAAAATCTTTTCCATTGTCTATGATGCTTGAGTGCAGTTCTACCCTTTCTAGATTCCAGAAATGCTTAAAAATTAAGTGTGCAGCATTTTGTCTCTTAGGTTAAGAGATACCAGTGCACCTTTGAGGGCTGTCCACGCACCTATAGCACTGCCGGGAACCTGCGCACTCACCAAAAGACACATCGTGGGGAATACACTTTTGTCTGCAATCAAGAAGGCTGTGGCAAGGCCTTTCTTACCTCCTACAGCCTCAAAATCCACGTTCGAGTGCACACTAAGGAAAAGCCGTTTGAATGTGATGTGCAGGGCTGTGAAAAGGCATTCAATACACTGTACAGGTAGGACGGTCTCTGCCTGTGTCTCTTGTGGATGTGGCTGTTGCTGTTTCACAGGTTCCATCTGCTTTGTGCCTGAACACAATTGTTATGCTTCTTCCAGGTACAGATGTGAATAGAAACCCCCCCCCAAAATGTGGAAATGCTATACAGGAGTAGGATGACAGAACCTGTGCTGACATACTTAGGTTATTTATCTTACAGTAGCATTGAAGATGATGCCCGAACACAAGGAATTCTCAGATTTGCTTGAGGACTTCAGAAGTTCCATCAGTCACTTTCATAAGCTAGTTACCTTCCATTTGGAATGCATTAAGCCTTTGATCCTGCACGTTCGGATGAATGGCTTGATTGCCTCAGGTAGAGGCTGTCTCACACTGCAACTTATAAGAGGGATTTTTTTTTGGCATGCTTTTTAGGTTGAAAGCACATCAGAGGCTTCACACAGGGAAAACATTTAACTGTGAATCAGAAGGCTGCAGTAAATACTTCACAACGCACAGTGATCTGAGGAAGCACATCCGAACACACACAGGAGAAAAGCCATTTCGGTAAGTTGCTGGATGGCAAATTTGACTTCTGTGGGACTTAGTTGTGGGCCACCTGTGCCAAAAGGTGGCTGTTACTGTCTTGAATGAAAAGTGCTCTCATGAGAAACAAGTGGAGGCAGCTGATGTTTGAAGTGGGTGAAATCACTGTCTTCACAGACAGGAACAGTCCAGCTAGTGTTTTAAGCATAAATGTGTGTCACCACGAGCATGTTTTTAAAACATATTGCTGCTTCTGTGCTGTGATGCAATGCTTATTCCATGGAGGGGGACCCCCAAGTGCTGACTTCATGCTCAACTTTTCAAGCCCTATTTGGAGTCCTGCCGTAGTCTGTCGGAAGCAGCAGCTGTTGGGAGGTCCCTGGTTATGATGTGGAATATCACTAGGCCTGCTCTTCGGAGTCTGTAGACTAGTGCAGAGTGTGTCTAAGGTTGTAACTGATGCACTGGTGAAGCCTGATGCTAACCTTTCTGTGATGCCTCATTCAGGTGTGAGCATGATGGCTGTGGAAAGGCTTTTGCTGCAAGCCACCACCTCAAAACACATGTTAGGACACATACAGGTGAGTTCCAAGGACTTTTATTTTTTCTTTAATTGATCTTACTCAGTTTTTACTAACTTTCAGCATCCTAATATGTACTTATACTTGTATAATATACGGGTGACACCAAGCTGAGTGGTGCATTTGATGCGCTGGAGGGACGGGATGCCAGCCAGAGCAGAGGGACCTGGACAGGCTGGAGGAGTGTGCCCGTCTGAACCTCGTGAAGAGTAACAAGGCCAAGTGCAAACTCCTGTGCCTGGGTCAGGACCATCCCCAGTATTCCATTTATGCTTGACAGGTCTTGAAATCATTAACGTGTTTCACAAACGTATCAGTAATGATGCATAAAAATGCAGTGTTGTGTTCTTGTGTCAGTGGTGACATGGAAGGTTGGATCTGCCAGACTCACAAGACACTGGGCGCGTGAAGTGCCAGTAAAAAATCTTGTTTCTATGAAATATTATTCTCTCCTATGTGCTTTAAGAGTATGTGTCTGATAAAAGGTTTGTAAGTTTATTATATGTGTTTTGCCTGCCTGTAGGGGAGAAACCCTTCTTCTGTCCCAGTAATGGCTGTGAGAAGACTTTTAGTACACAGTACAGTCTCAAGAGTCACATGAAAGGTCACGAGAAAGGACATTCCTATAATGCACTTCCCAATAACAATGTATCTGAGGTAAGGAGCACTTTTATTTTCTATAGGCTGATTTGTTCCTGTGCTAATTTAAAATTCTGGATTATTTAATTTTCCTAAACAAGGTGAAAACGATGTTAAGAATCCTGATAGCTACCAAATACCTTTTGCTTAGTAAAATTGCTCCTTCGATTTTAGAACTGAGACTTGGGTCACATATGGGTAGGGAAAAACTATGCGTGGGCAGAATTGTACAGACTCTAAAAAGTAATTTGAAACATTTCTGACAATATTTTTTGAATATATAACTCAATTTCTTTTTTGTCTTGACAGGATACAAGCCACTCACTTTGTCTGAGTGACCTGAGCCTCATCTCAACAGATTCAGAATTGCGGGAGAACTCTAATCCAGTGAGTTACTGTCCTGCACTTGCCTCACCCCTAGTAGCTTTTTTCTGGCAACATGCCTGTCCTGTCAACGAGAACCCAGCCCATTAGATGTGCGTGGCTGGTGGCCTCTGGGCTGCTTGTTCAGGCCTCCAGCGTGCTCTGCTCCAGGCTTTCGTTCCTCCAGTGGAGAAGATGAGCTCTTTGGCACAAGAAGTGATTTTGGATAGAACTGGTTTGGATGTTCTGAATACTGCTTTTGTGTGGCAGTTTACAGGAGGGTCTATCTTCACAAAAGATGCATGTTAGAGCCTGTAAATATGACATACTGCTGTCCTTTTTGGAATAGTGGAACAATAAATGAATATTTCTGTTTAAAAGCAGAATAACTGAGTGAAAGAGAGGGGGTTTCCTCCAAAATGCACAGTGCTTGATTCAACCTGTTTTTAAAGGCTTTGCATCTGATTTTACTGTAAGAATTCTCATGTTTATTGGAGACTGTTGACTGAGCTTAAATTTTTATATAGAGTGAAACTATGTACTGATGAGACTGTGTCATTCTTCTCTGCTTTGATGTGGGAGCAGTGTGCAGCTCTTTAACATGTTCTGTTCTGAGCGGGGTGGGTGACAGAAGTACATAGTCCAGGATAGCATCTGAGCAGAGCTGGTTTGTTTCTGCTTCGTAAAAGGCCTCACAAAGAGCTGCAAACAAATGAATGTCTGTTTCTAACAGAGTATGACAAGAAATAAGGGTTAAACAAAGTGTGGATGCAGAAGAATATATTGTACTTTCTCAGGACTTAGTTATTTTTGTAAGGATTGGCTCATTATGTTGGTAAATTTGATTGGGGGTAATAAAACACAAGTAGTAAGGGGAATATGTTGCCTTTCCTGAAGGTGGCTTGTTAATGGGAGAGGTGTTTCTAACAATCTTGCGCTGCTTGATTGGGATTTGTGCAAAGTTTGTGGACACCCGAGCTATATCATTACCTGATGTCTTCCTCTTTATTTTCTATTTGCCAGACCCATGGACAAGACCTTAGCACAATCTCACCAGCAAGCATCTTCGAGTCGATGTTTCAGAGCCCAGATCACAGTGCAAATCAGGACGACTCTCAGCAGACAGGTAGGGATTGTATCTCCACTGTTTTAAGAGAGCTTTTGGACAGTTTTCCCCCCCTATGTGCCAGTATTCAATTCAGCATTTCAGAATGAAAATCCCTGCCACCCAAACTTGCCCACGTAACTCCAAGTAGCAAACAGAACGTTCCCTTCAGCGTTGAAATTCTCCTGTGCCGACACACGCTGTGTGCACAGGTGGTGTAACACTCGGACAGCCGCAGCAGAACCGATCCAGCCTTTGCAGCACGGTGTCGTACGAGGCTGACGCTGATGCTCTTGACTTTCTGCACGAGCGTTGTGTAAAACCTTTCTCTCGTGAGGTAGCTGCACAAACCAGCTGATGAAAAGGCTTCTCAGAGCGAATGAGGCCGTTCAGCTCGTGTGCGTTATCCAGTGATGCCAGCTTCCTGAATTTGGACCTGCTTAGAGATTTTATGGTCTGGTGCTACGTGGTTTGGAGCACCAGTCTGAAGATGTGAAAGTGGTAACGCTCTGGTTAGGAAAAATCCTTCAGCTGGCTGATAAGTTAATTGAAAAAGTACTTTATTCTGATCTTAAGAGAACTGATGTATGTATATTTTTTTCTTTGTTTCTTTTGCTAGCTGCCTTGATTGAAGGTTTTAACGGCGATGCAGACTCGGCCGCTGCTGTTCCGCCTTCTGCAGGAGACTCGGCGTCGCTGTCTCTCCCGCTTGTACTGCAGCTTGGCATCTCTGAGCCTTCACATTCAGCACTACAAGCCTCGGCAGCCCCTGCTGCTCCCTCCTCCATAGGAACCAGCTCACAGCCAGCTGCATTTGGAAATCCTGCAACTGTTTTACAATCCCCAGAAGTGCCTGTTCCTCACAGCACACAGTTTGCAGCCAGTCACCAAGACTTCCTGCAGCATACTCAGACACCGCCACAGCCCATCGTACAAGGACTTTCAGTGGTTGCTGGGGCACCTGCCCCAACAGCATCAAGTGCCACTGAGCCCCTGCCAGCTGTAGTTCAGACTGTGCCTGTTGGGGCGAACTCTGTTCTGACCAGTAACCCAACGATCACAATTACTCCTTCTCAGAGCACTGCTATTCTGCAGTCCAGCATTGTCATGGGAGAGCAAAACCTACAATGGATCTTGAATGGTGCCACTGGTTCTCCGCAAAGCCAAGAACAAATGGTTGGTATATTCAGCATGGCTTGGAAACTGCTTGAATCATCATCCCTCTCACTCCTGGAGTCCTTGCTTTTGAAAGGGAATGGGATCAAACCCGTAATTTTAAGATAGAAGCCAGGGTGCAGTAGTGTGTGTGTTTATCATAGCAGTATGTTTATCATCAAGCAGTGTGAGCAAGCACAGCAGCTGTTGAAGAATTCAGTCAGTTATTGAAAAGGAGACGCTGTGTTATCGGGGATGTAGTGCAGAGAGTGACTGTGCCCTGTCTTTAGGACCACTGAAATAATACTCTGAGTTTTGGGGTAGCCAGGACCTAGCACAGAACCAAGCTAAATGTTAGAATTTTTAATTATTAGTTTTCCTGTGTGTTCTCTTTGGAATATGTGTATAGCTGTTTATTTTGATTGCAGCTGTTTAGAGTTTAAACAACAGAAATTTCTTTAGAATCAACTCACACTTGTGTTTTTTTCTTCTGTGTTTGTTTGTTTTTTTTAAAGCCACAAGTTCCAAAAGTAGTAGAAAAGGTTTTTTTTACCACTGCGTTACCAGTAGCTGGCAACACAGGTAAGCTTTACACTGAACTTGCTTTTCTGTCTGTCTCTGTTTGTAGCACTGGTAGCTTGACTCGCATTGGTGGTGATTTTACTGCTGTGGAAATGTTGAAGAAAATCCTTTCACTGTTTTACTTTCCTGAGGTTTTAAGTGCAGCCTGCTGTAGACTTAGCAGTTTGTGCTGCGATCTGTCCCGTAGAAGATTCTCTAACAACAGATAATCAGATTTGCAAATTAGATCCCATACTCCTAAAAATGGTATCTTAATGGAACTTAGATAGAGGAGTAAAGGACAGAAATGCAGGGAGGTTTTGTTTTTTTCTTTTTCAAATGAAGACACGAATCAAATGGTCAGCTATTAATCTTCATCAGTTCTTTAGCAGTGGTTTTTGGTAAGCACCATCTGTGAGATTCATCAAAATAATACCCAACTGGGTAATTCTATTGCAAAGATGAATCAGTCAAGAGAGATCAGGTAAGTTTAAAACTTCAGGTTTAAAAAAGAAAGGGTGTGGCATAGGAAGAGTGAGGGGGAAGCAAGATGGGAGGAAAGCAGACTAGAGAAAATGAATGGGAAAATACTTGTGTTGGTGTCCAGGTGTGGAATTCTCAGTGCAATGTTGCATCATCTTCACGGGTGCACCCCGGTGCACGGGACTGGGCCTTTGAATGCTGCTCTTTATTGGATTTTTTTGCTGCCAAAGGTACAGTGCTTGTGAAAGAAGAGACGTGCTGTGCTGCGTAAAAAATGTACATCAGGCTTGCAATGCCTGGGTTCAGCCTCAACAGGTTGCTCATCAGCAGAGTACCTGCCACTTTTTTCGTATTGATCATCTGCTAGAGGTGTTCATTGTGCTTGAACAAAGAAACACGTAATCTCTGCTGCAAGGGGCATCCAGTCTGATTGAACATAGATAATTTGTCTCTTCCTGCTGTGAAATTATGTAGTTCTGTTGTGTTTTGTCTTTGTTTCACCTTCAGGAAACCCTGTTCAGCAGATTGGTCTCAGTGTTCCTGTCATTATTATAAAGCAGGAGGAGGCCTGCCAGTGTCAGTGTGCCTGCCGAGACTCTGCCAAGGACAAAGCCACCGTAAAGAAGGAATGTTCCTCACCAGATTCAAAAGGTTTGGAGCAGCCAGCTCCCCAGCTGCAGCCTCAGACCTTCCCTTCCTCTTCCCCTTCTCCTTCATGTGGGCAGAGCAGTCAGATAGTTAACCCTTCCGACTCACAGACTGAAACGTTAAGTGCCATGGATGTATCAGACTTCCTGTCCCTCCAAAGCCCTGAAACCCCATCTAATATAATTCCAATCGAAGCACTACTGCAGGGTGAGGAAGAAATTGGTTTGAATAGCAACTTCTCTAAGTGAAGATGTTCCAGATTTTCCTTTGCACCTGGAGGGTAAAACCCTTCTCCTTAGAAGCAGAAACTGAAGGATCGATTAGTTTTCCTTCCTCTTTGGAAGTTTTGTGGCTTATTTCTGCTTCACAGATGTCATCTTAGTCACGTCCCAGGTACATCCATCTTTGAGAATCTATCTAAAAAAAAGAAAAGGTAAAAAAAAAAAAAAAAAAAAAGCTAAGTTATATATGAACTGTTTTGGCTGCACTGTCTGTCACTTTTGCTTGTCATATGTGAACACAGAAGTTAAGGTTACTCGTGTGCAAAAAAGATATAAAAAAAAAAAAACAGGGGGGTTAGTTTGTCTCCAATTGCACATCTCTTGTGTTTGGGATTAAGGTACTGGCAGCGAGTGGGTCTTTGTTACAACTCCTTGGGTCTATAATTTTCTATGTCTCTTATGTCTGATACTGATACTAACCGTGCACTATGAGGGGAGCCCAGGAAAGGAATTTGCTGTGGTAGAAAATGGCATTAGTGAAGATGATGATTTATTTGCAATTTTATTGGAACACAATTGTCACATCACTGAGGTGGGAGCTGATGCCCGGGTTTGCTTTGTACTAACGCTGTTACTAAAGCTGCAGAAACTTTTAGGGAGTTTATTTCAGTAGAGCACAAGTACCTCGTGTTCCTGATAGATTCGTTCATTTATCTCATTAGGCTTTACAAGTGTGGTGGCAGACACTGTCTCACAACATGGAAAGACAGTCAGAGCCCCGGCGTATGCAGGCTCAGGAGTCTGTTTTCTTTGCCTCTCTTTGAAGGATGCAGTTGAGTCCCAGATGTGGTCAGATTGTTGCCTGCTGCTCTTTTGATTTATTTGGCTCTGTTCAGAAACAAGTCACCCTCTTAACCCCCGCGACTGTTTAATCAGGAGCATGGTGCCTTTGCTGGTTACTCGTATCTTTTGTCAAGAACAACTCTAGGGAAATTTTCGGTATGATTCAACATCAATTCAGTTTGAATTCAGTGAGAACATCCTTCAGCTCTCCATAGAAATGCTTGGTTTTTTTTTTTTTCCTTCCTGTTAAGCTATCTAATTTCTGCCTGAATCTGCCTCCAACCTAATGCAATGCCAGCTTTTTGTGCACGGGGCTATTTCTTGACTAAAAGATGTTACACAACATAGTAGTTTTTCATATCAAACTGAAACGATATTCTAACCTACTCAGGGTAAATAAAACACAACCCCCCCCTTCCACCAAAAAGCCTGTAATGTTGCAATAAATGCAGTCTCATTCTAAATGGTTTATTTATGCTGCATTATTTTAAAAGATGTAATTTTATAGTGTTTTATCCATCTTTCTGGCTTTGGCTGTCAGTCTTTTTATGTTAAAGGAAAGAATATTAAATAGTCTTTATTCAGTTTACAGTGTTGTCATTAGAGAGATACAAAGATAATGACTGTAAGCCAGTTAACGCGGAGCGTCTCCGCGCACTAAATTTAGGAAGGCAAACTCTAGTGGATAGAGATCTTTCCCTCTGTGTTTGAGCAGAGCTGCTCTCTGTACCGGCTGGGAGAGCTTCATAGGAGCACAGCCAGACCCCCGGGGAGTTGAGCAGGTTTAACCCTCTCGTGACACGTGCAGCCTTACCGAGGCTGCTCTCGGGCTTAGCTGGGACAGTGGCTGAAGTGATCTCCCTTGTGAATGTGCTGCCACGGCACAGGTGAGGGGAACTGGCTTTTCAGAAAGCCAGCAGGGTAAAACGGGGCTCTGCTGGGGCGAACGCGAGGGAGGAGAGGCTGTGCAAAGCACACTGCGTGCCTGGGAAGTGTCGCGTCACTCTGCTAGGGCAGAGCGCTGCGCTTGGCAATCGCAGTGACGAGCGTGGGAGCAGCAGCTGAGCTGGAAACACGCTGATGGTCCTTCCCCTCTCATTGTGTTTCCTCGTGGGGTGTTGACTTGTGGTGCGGTGCTGTGCAGTGTTGTCACAGCGGGGATGTGGGTCCTGCAGCAATAAGGTTTTCGTTCACGAAATATGGATTAAGGCAGCATTTTATGTTTTGTTCTTGCAGTGGTAATACCTAGAGAGCAGTGAGATGGTGGCCCCCTTTGGTTTTGTCCTACAGTTTGGTTGTGCAGCAGCAAGAACAGCTTTGAACACAAAAGAAACGGTCTCAAGCCCACGTGGTTGGGACTGTCCTGGTGGGGATGAGTCTTCTGCCAGCTCTTGCACAGAGCTCTGCTCTGGAGGAGAACAAGCGGCGCCTGGAGCTGCGGGGGGGGTCCCCTGGGGCACCAGCCACTCTGAGGGGTCTTGTGCCCTTCCTGTGGTGGAGCATGGCAGTGGTGGTTGAGTGTGAGTGTGTGTGTGAGAGGCACTGCTGGTGCAGGAGCGTGTAGATTCCCCTGGAGTTCTGGGGTTTTCTCTGATGGGGACGAGGGTACTGTGGCCTGAAATGTGGCAGCTGGGGGATTCAGCAGCCTCTTTGGAGTCTTTCTGTCCTTCAGGGAGGCATTTTTTCTGTGCTACTTTCGCTACTTGTGACTTAATCCGCCTAAAACATGCATCTGGATGGATGAGAGAGCATCTTCACAAACTCCTTTGTGTCAGAAATGAACAGAATAATCTACCAAAGGCTTTGAGATTGGAAGCTGTTGTGGGTGTGTGGTGATCGGCAGCGGTGTGGTGCTGCACGCATCCTTTCTGAGTGGGCGTCAGGGGTTAACCTCTGCTGTTTTCACAGCTATTTTCTGTTGGTGTGTTTTAGGAAAAGAATGTGTTCCAATTTTATGCTGATTTTCAGGGGCGTTGGGTTTGCCATTACTAATCAGAGCTTGTAAGAGGTGAGAGGAGAGTAACTCTGTGAGCCCCAGGCCAGGGGCTGTGCATCCCACCCCACGGCATTGTGCAGGTGTCTGCAGGTGTTTAATCGTCCCTCTGCTTTCCAGAGTGTTCTGTGCCGCCCGTCTCGATACGTTTCACAGGGGACATTTGCAGCATCCCCAGTGCTGTCTGATCAAACGCTGGGCTGCAGGGTGGCCCTTAATGCGCTTGGATGGGAGGAGATCCGTGAGCAGCTGGCAGGAGAGGGCAAATGCAGCAAAGCCCCGAGATCCTCAGTGCCAGAGTTTTCTGTTCTTCTCACCTTGTTGCCCCAGCGTTTAGCGTGTTCATGGTAACGCTTTTGATAAAAGGGAGAGTTTTCAGTTGTTGTCTGGTAAGCTGTGGGGTTCCCAGACAGGGGCGTGTTCTGTTGATGCGCCGGAGCCCCTGAGAGCAGTGGGCCCTCCCTCTGCAAAATCTGCATTTCATCAACCCTCCAGTTATCAGTCAGAGAGCAAAGCTGCACTGCTTTGGGTCCTTCTGTGTTTTGTGGGGATTTACTTGGTTACCTGCGGTTTCTAGAGGGAGCTTAACGCGTCCAACGGGTCAGGTTGCCGGCTCTGGTCGCCAGGCAGTGATTTGGCTTGCAGCTGGAGGCTGTAGAAGTTGCTTTTCGTGTTTGTAGATGGTAGAGGGATGGAAAATCAGCACTGTTTAAATGCTGGTACTGAATTATATATATAAAAAAAGTACGAATTGGGCACTGCTGTAATGCTGACTGTGTCCAGAAAGACTAGTTCACAGAACCTCATACTGGTATCTAAAATGCACTTTAGGTTATTTTATCTTTAACCCAATTGCTGCAATTTCTTTTGTATATACTTTCACAAAGTTTATTTTTGCTCTGAGTAAAAGTTAACAGGGGTGTGCAAAGATGAGCACTTATATCGGTGCAATACTTGTAGCTAAAGATCATTGTCCCGCGTGTTTGGTCTGTCCGTGTCCGTCTGACGAAGTAGATGTAGGAACTCGCGCAGCGACGCACGGCCCTTCCCTGTCTTAGACCCAAGAGAAATTATGCATCGTCCGCAAACGTCCGATCTATGCAAATACTCCACTGAGAGCACTGTGCTTTAGCAGCCTTTTCTCTCGCGCTTTCTGGTGGGCTGCTTGTCACTTCTGTTGGACGCGGCCGTGTTCTTCCTCCCTTGTCCCCCCGCTGTTTCGCCACGCGAGCGTGAACAGAAGTGACGAGCGGTTCTGGAACAGGCATGTTGCACCTTGAAAATTTGTCTTCGAGATCATTTTTTGATGTCATGTTACCTGCCTTACTTCATGGAGGATGGCACCTCTGCAGCCATCCGAGATCCTGTGTTTGCAACCGCAGCGACGTTGTTAAACTGTTTACAGAGCTCTTCCCGCACCGATTCTGACGCGGCTCAGAGAGCGGGCTAACGGTTGGCCTGTTGCTTGTGGAACTGCTGGGGGAGATTAATTAAGGTGTAATTGGCCTTGGAGATGAAAAGCTGTTCCTGATCTGGCGGGGAGCGTGGCTGGCAACTGCAGGGAGAGGCAGCCAGGTCTGTGGTGTAGAGCAGATGGGAACTTGGTGTCACGTTCTTAGTTCTGCCGCTGCCTGGCTGAGAAACCTTGGGCAAGTCGCTTGACCTCTCCGTGCCTCAGTTTCCTCCCTGTCAAATGAGAACAATGAACTTCTCTTTGTCAAATGCTTTGAGATCCATGGGCGGAAAGTCCTCGGCGTTAGTGATCTGAGCTAGCTGGGCAGAACTGTTAGAGTCAGTTTGGACCGTAAGGCAAAACCACCAACAAGAAAAAAGAGAAATCTTGTCTCTAATAAACCCTGCAAGTTTCTGATTGCATAGTTTTTATTGTACACTATTTTTTCCGTAACACATTTTGGAAACAACGTCAAGTTTTTATAAATGTTACCTGTAGTTGATACTCATGGACAGGGCTGAACTTTTAACTTTTTTGCGTCTCGTCTGGGTCTGTATCATATGTTCTAGAAGTTTGATTCTGTGTCTGCACTGAGAAATGCAAATTAAACTGGATATTTATGTAGTAGTGTTCCTAGTGTGTGTGTTCTCAGAACTAGGTTAAAAATCCCACACCATGCTTTTGGTGGTGTGCAAGCTGGCCAAAATTTGGTTCATTATGCAGTGTACACTTTCTCAAATAAATGCAGTTTCTACTTTTTCTTAAAAGAAATTTTTTTCATAGGATCTTTTTCAGCAAAAATCAAGGGTCTGTTTTTGCAGTACCGTAGTTGCAGTAGCTGGTGTTCCTTGCTGTGTAGCTTTGTGTCCTTCCACTCGCTTACTGACCCAGAGCCATCTGTCTGACCTTGTTCGGGAGAGCTGCGGTTGCGGCGCTCGGTGCCGACCAGCGGCAGGGGGGGATGCGCAGAACTCGAGCTTCGGCAGCTGCCCCCTCGTCTTCAGCACCGCCCCCCGCGGTGCTGCCCGAGCAGGCGGCGCGGGAGGAGCGCGGGTCGTGTCCCCTGACCACGGGAGTCGCTTTGGAGGCGTACGGGGAGCTGGGCGCCGGTCTTGGAGATGACAAAAGAAAGAACCCCGGTTTTTCAAGAATGTGTGTGCGGTATTAAAGGAATTTATTTAACTATGAAACATGGGAACAAATGTGCTTACATTGAGCAATGTGAAGATGTTAGTTACAGGTACAGTACTTCCAAAGGAAGAGCATCTCCAAAACCCAAAAAAAAGAAAAGAAAAAAAATAGTAAATATGAATTTGTATTTTTTGAAGAATGTAAAATGTGAAATAATGGTGTTTGCTTAATTGCTCATTTTGTATGAAGTTAATATTGTAATTTGAGATATCTGCAAAGAAGTGGAAATTAACTTTTTTGGAATTGAAAGCAATATTAATACTAATGGAATCCTAATTAAATGCTTATTTAAACATTGTGTTATAACAGTCTTTCCTAAGAGTATAAAATAACTGGGGGAGCGAGCGTGAGGATCCTCCTGCCCCTGCCCCCTCAGGACAGGGACGTGGTTCCCAGCACCATTTGCCTTGCAGCAGCCTCGTCCCTCCTCCTCCTCCTCCTCCGGTCCTGGCACGGTAACGGGGCAGGAGTTGGGCACCCCCAGCCACGGCCGGAGGACTGTAGCTCTCGGGGCAGAGGGGCCGCCACCCTCCGTGCTCTTGTGCTTCTCTGGAGCCCGGTCCGTCGGTAACCGGTCCCGGCCCTCCCAGCGGCGGGGGCGAGCCGGCGCTGCGGGCAGCGGCGCGGTCTGCCGAAGGCTGTGCCTCCGCCGAGGGGGCGAGATACGACTGCGCCCGGCTTGCTTTGTCCTGAAGCGCGGATTTATCGAGATCGGGTCTCGGTGCGAGCGGGGACTCAAAGTCCAAGGCCGTGTGCGGCCGGCGGCTCCCTCCGAGCGCTGCGGGCCCGCCCGCGTCGCCATGGGAACGGCTCGACCGCCGCGCCCCCGGATGTGCGTCATCGCGCGGCTGGCCGGAAGCGCCTCGTGCATGTTGGGCGCGCGGCGGGCGGCGCTGGCGGCGCTGGCTCGGGCCGGGGAGGGAGCGCCGGGAACGGGCCTGGGCCCGGGCCCGGGCCCGGGCCGCGCCTGCAGCGCCCGCCTGCGGCTGCCGCCCCGCGGCGCGGCCCAGCCGGAGCCGCAAGGTACGTGGGGGGCACCCGGGGCAGTGGCGCGGAGCGGGAGGGGCCGGGGAGGGCGGCGCGGTCCGCAGGGCGGGAG
>JANHFX010015724.1:0-11569 GCA_027560015.1 Chloroceryle amazona
ATGCTGGCCCCTGCCTTCCCAGGGGGCTGCTGCTGTTTCCCCAGAGCTGAAGATGCAGAGTGGGAAGAGGGGTTGGGGAGGGCACCAAATTGATCCAGAGGCCATGGAGAAATGGAGGAGCAGCCTGCCAGGGTGCCACTGGTGCCTCAAAGGATACCAGGCAGAAGGGAGGTGGTAGCAAGCAGCACCTCCTGGTGCATGCCTCAGGGCAAGAGTCCCTCCAGAGAACGGAGAAAGTGAGCATTCCCACAGCATTGGTGAGAGTGAAGCCCCATGCCGAGCCCTGCTTTCATCCTGCTTTCCAGGAGCCCCTTTGGCAGGAGCACGGCATCGTGGCTGCAGGAGGGACTGGTCCTTTGGGATGCAGTGTCAGTGGTCACCCGGCTCAGGGCACCATCCAACCTGGTGGGTTTGACAGACCTGAGAGGTCAAGGCAAATTGGTCCAGGTTGGGTAGGTATCAGAGCATTGAAATCCAGTCTGGGACAGTTGTGTATGCTCCAGGTTGAAGTTTGGGGTTCCCTGGTCTGGGTTGCACCAGAGATTTCACTATGTGCCATGGGTTTAACCCTTGCCTTTCCTTTTCCAAGGGCTGGCAGTTTTTTCAGATGGCTCAGCGGGGTCTGGTGGCTGAATCAGGAGAGACCTACTTGTTCATGGTGAGGGCTTGCAAAGTGGGAGGGGAAGGCACAGAGATGGATGGTGGCCATGGCCAGGCTCTGAGTTTGGACCTTGGAATAGCCTTACACACTGAGGCATGCTATAGCTGGGCTGCATCCTGCCAGTGCTGGGGTCTTGGAGAAGAAGGTGTTCTGGGGACCCTATGCTCCCCTCTGTGGAGCATCTTCCACATGCTCTGAACCCAGGGATATCTGTCCTGGTCATCACTGTGGACATGGGATGGGCTGTGCTGTCTCACCCTGCCTGGAGAGTGTGAAGCTCATGGAGATGGGGACTTGGCCCTGTGTCCCCTGGGCTGTGATCCTGTGTCTGGGGCCAAGGCAGGGCAGCTTTCCCAGCAGTGAGCTCCCCAAGGAGCACAGTGTCCTCAGCGTGCGCCCTGCTGGCTCTGCCACTGCATGGTGTCACATCCCACTTAGCCCAGACAGACATAATTAGCTTGTTGAATCTCTTCTCCCTCCGGCCTCACATTAATCACTTTTCACATTGCTTCTCTCCTAATTCCCTCTGGCATGGCTCTCTTTGTTGCTGATGTGCCTGGAGAGGGGAGGAAGGGGACCTGGCTGGACATGGTGCCAGGACCCCCACTCTGCTGCATCCTGCCCCAGAGATGGGCTCTAAGACAGTGGATGGAGGGGCAGGGAGATTGCTCAGCCACAGGGAGGTGAGAAAATAGAAGGCTGGAGAAAAAGTAATAAAGCTGGAGGGCAAGGGAGGCTGTTGGGACAGCCCTTTTCTGTAGCCCTGCTCTGCTGGTGGAAGATGAAACCTTGGAGTCCAATGGGAAATGTAGGCTTGGAGCCAGCTCAGGGCTCTCTAGCACAGGATTGTTTTGGGCTTCAGGGTGCTGTGAGAGTTCAATGAGGTCTCCTTCACCTCTCCCCTGCAAGGGGCAGGATTAGATGCCAGAACTGGGGACAGGGGAATAGAGATGCCCTGGCCAGGGCTCTGTGGGGTTGTGGTCCCCAGAGCACTGGCAGCAAGACGTCCCACATGCTATCCATGCTTGCTTGCATCATCCCCTCCCTGGGACAGAGCAAAATGTCTCATTGCCCATGGGTGTCTGGGGGCTTGCTGTGCCACTGGAGCAGGAGGTGGCCAGATACAAAGCAGATTTTAGGTGAGAGATATGTAGAAAAATGGCCCAAAGATACTAATAATCACTGTTGTCAGGTTGGGGTTTCTGCCCTGCTGTCCACCGGACAGGGCTCTGGGTGGGCTGTGGGGAGCTCCCAGACCAGGTGGCCACTCCATTGTGCTGCCCTCCCTCCAGGCAGCACCCCGGAGTGGAGTAGAGCATGTTTTCTTCCAGCAACAAGCAAGGTACCCAAGGCTGGCAGCCCCCAGCTGTGCTTTCACCCCATGTCATGGATCTTGCACGTGCCTGTGATTTGTTTGCTGGTGTGGAGAGTTGCAGATGTTCCTCCAGGAGGTGAAAAGAGGTGAGAGTGGCAGGTGTCAGTGGAGGTGATCAGCAGAGAAGGCTGAGCTCTGAGGCCAGGAGTTCCTCATACCATGCTGTGGGTGCACGCAAGGTGGGGGCACTGGTGGGGGGCAGGTTTGGTGGTTTGGGATGGGGAAGAGGGGGTTTCCTGGGCAGGGCTGGTCCCTGGGCTGGTGGGCAGTGAAGTTTTTTTCCCCTTCCTGTGGGACTGTGCCAGAGTTGTGGAGGAAAGAGGCTGTTGTGGGTGCTGAGGACAGGGTTGGATGAGGACAGACGAGAGGACCTAAATATGTCAGAGCAAAGGACCTGTTGTTTGTGCCTGATGAGGGTGGGAGTGCAGGAAGCTGCACAGTGCTGCTGCCTTGTCTCCTTTGGCTGCCTTTCTTTGCTGTGCCACAGAGAATCTTGTCTCAGATGAGGGCTGCCAACAGACTTTGCTTGGTGTGATTTGGGAATTGTTTGCCTCAATCCCCTCTGGCTCCTTGCAGGTGCTGGGGATATTGTGAGATGAAGGGGCTGCAGATCGCATCCTCCTAGATAGATCTTGGAATGGGAGCTGTGATGGGAGGATGTGGGGATAGGAGTGATGAGAGGAGAAATTAATGGTTGAGCAGAGGGAGGGGGGCACTGTGTCCAGGAGGTGCTTTCAACACCCTTGTGATGAAGGGTGTCCCTGAATTGCCTGAGATGTGGCTGGGCTGTGGCTGAGGCATGCCCAGGCTTTGTTCCTATGCCTTTCTGGGGAGGTTATGGATGGCATCTGGGTAATGAGTATGCAGAGCAACAGCTCTCTTATAGGACACACAAGTGGAGCTGCTGCTCTGCTGGGCCATTGTTTGGGTAGCTCCTCTGGTACCTTGGATGTGCTGGTTCCTGCTGCCAGAGATGTCCCTGTCATGGAGGTGGTGATGGGGACAGGGCAGGACGTATCCCTGCACATGGGTTGTGCAGCAGGATGATGTACATGGCTGTCCCTGTCCCACAGCCTTGCCTGCTCCATTTGGGGAGCCCCTGAGCTCCACTATCCCTTGGCACCTGTATCCCATCCCATCCCATTCCCTGCTTGCAACATTTCCTATGTGGCGTGGCCTGAGAAATTATTATTCTGCCAACATTTCCATTGAGCACAGACAGACTTTCTGGAAGCACTGTGACAAGCTGGGGTTGGGAATGGTAGTGGGGACAGAACTGTGGGGAGCCCTGCTCTGTGACCACTTCTGGCCCATGCCCCTGTCTCCCTTTGGGGCCTACTTGGCACAAGGGCTGTGACACTGTTCTCCTCTCTCTGGCACCAGGGAACATCCTGACCTTGAATGTCTGTTGTCCCATGAACTTCAGTTCTCACCCAGCTTTGCTGCTCCCTGTGCTCCTTTCTGGCTCTGGGTGTCCAGGTTAAGCATGCCCATGTCCTGTCCCCTGGACAGGGACTCTCTATCCCCTTCTGCCATACCTGATTTCATTCCCCTAATGGATGACTGTCTGGCCCCAGAAGCTCCTGCAGACACTTTGGCCCTGGTTACATTTTGCTCTGTCACTGCTGACTGATGAGGGTCATTTGCAGAGCTGCTGCTGGTGGGACCCATCCTGACCCATCCTGGGGTTGCTGGGGGAGCTCATTGTCTCTTTCTCCTGACAGCTTTCTGAACAGACCCTGGAGAGCTGTGGTCCCCATGTGTGGGAGGTAGCAATGCCTGAGGCTAGGCACTGCAGACAGGGAGCAGAGCTGGGGACCAATGGAACCTACTTGGAGTTGAGCCCTGCATGGTGATGACTGTGAGCCACCGTTTATAGGGGCATCAGGGCTCAGGATTGCTGCGCAGATGGAGCCAAAGCCATGTAGGCCATGGCCTACATGGGGAGCTTGGGGATGTGCCTCTGGTGTCCCAGGAAAAGATGATGCTCTGGGAGGGGATGGAGTCTCTTCTGCGGAAAAGAACTGGTGACCCCTTCTCCATGCTCTCCTGGACCTGCCCTGCCCCTTCTTCCGGTTCATCCCCCTACTCTTGCTGGGGTTTGCTCTCCTGCTTCCCAGACAGGCTATCTGAAAAGGCAGAGTATCCCCTCTCCCAGCCGTCTTCTGCCACCTCAGCTCTGCTTCTAGGGCAGGGTGCTGGGGCAGATTGTCCCTGGAGTAGGAGCTCCCCCTGACTTCCAACGGACCTGGGGTTGCCCCTTGGGGCCAAGCGCAGGGGCTTTGGGATATGCATGACCCATCACTCCATCCTGATGCTCTGTTCCCATCCTGGAAATGGTGCCATGCCCAGGTGCTGAGCTGGGAACCCTGGAGGGGTCTTGCTGCCATGGGCTGAACATCTTCCACCCATCATGATGATGCATTTATTGTTGGGTTACTGAGAGCGAAAAAGGGAGTTTTGGCCCTACCTGTTGGTTTGTTATTGTAGTGTCTTTTCTAGGAGCAGGGTGCTGTGGAAGGGGTGGGTTTGTCTCCCCAGACAGCTGTCACTGTGAGGGTGCTGGTGGCTGTGGCTCTGGGGGGAGGGCAGGGAGATGGTTATGCATTGGGTTGATACCAGCTCCTACTTTCTCTCTGGGGAGATCATGGAACAGACGAGGCTTGAGCCCTCCCTAGGAAGGAGGGTGTCAGCCCAGCACTGTGTAACCCCCCAACATGGCAGCACTAGGTGAATCCAGCTCCCAAGATGGCTCAATACAAAGTGGTCCACAGCCAACCTGGTGGCAGTCACTACTAGATTCAGGGATCCATCTGCTGTGGACCCCTTCAGAGCCAGTGTTCAGGAACCTTTGGGATTCATTTTAACAGCTTGTGGAGGTGGGGATGGGAAATCCCTTACCCTTTCGGTGTCGCCCAAGGATGGAGGCTCGGTTTGTGCGTATGTGTATTTTGAAATTGCTGGGCTGTGGAGTGATGCATGGGAAGCGACAAGCCACTTAACCTGGCAGACCTCCCACTACAGATAAAACCCTGCCAGCCCTTTCTATTAGCTTGTGATGGCTCTAGCAGAGGGGTGGAGGGCAGAGAAACATCTAGAAAAGGAGCTGTCTCTGGAAGGGACAGGGCTTTGTGCTGTGGATGTCCTATGTGTGGCAGCATGTGGCTGGCCTCTGCTCCCCATCTTTGGGCAGAGCTGTTTCCCAGCAAGGGGGAGCCCAAGGATCCCCCAGACTTACTCATAGTTTGGATGCTGGGGACAGAAAGGGGACCGGGCGTCCTCCCCAGCAGAGCCCTTGGGTGCACCAAAGCCAGGACAGCAAAATCCCAGCCCTGGTCCCCCCTCTCCTGTTGTTAAGCTGCATGTGCTGAACGTGCTCCCTCCCCAGCTCCAGGGTCCCTGGAATTGGGGCCCCTTTGGTTTCTTCCTTAAGAAAACACCCATGTTCTTTATTATTTTTTTTTCTTTTTCCTTCTTTATAACAAACTAAAGTGTAACTTGCACCCGACCTGACCTACTGCACGTGCCTAAACCTGCTGCCCCTGTGAGTCCAACCACAGTTTACTCTTTGTTGCATCTCTCGCTGTGTGGTTTCCCTCTCACCCTGCTCCCTTCTCCCCCATCATCCTGGCGTTGAGTGTTGCTCTGCCTGTCCCATCCCTTGCCCCTGGGTGAAGGAGCTGCTCCTGCCTCCCAGGTCTGTTCCCACAGCTCAGCTCTGCTGGAGGGATCTGGCCTCAGAGCACCCTTGGAAAGCTGAAAGGTGCAATTTCCTTTTTCCCCTGCAAATTAAGACCCTGGAAAAGTAGCTCTACCAAAATCATGTTTTATGCACAACTGATGCCGGCTTCTAGAAGATAAAAAGTCTATTTCTTCACCTGCCTGCAAACTCCAGAGAAGACAGGAGCCTGCTGGGTCAATGATCAGCATTCTCCATTGCTCCAGGGTGATGGAGCTGCCTGCTCCAGCCTGTTGCCTTGGTGTGAGCAAAAGATGTCCCAGGTCCTGTCTGTGAGCACTTGGGTACTGATCTGCCTAACAGGGGCTGCTAGATGCAGACCACATCCCTATCCTGGAGTGGGGTACCACACAGCACAATTTCCACAGCACCTGGGGCTCAGCTCAGCCCCACAAGGCTGAGAAAGCTGCTAGAGAAGCCCCACTTGCTAGCCCCCTAGAGAAACGACCCCCAAGCCAGGGCTCGGGACTCATAATCACTGTGACCTGCTGCTTGCAGATGTCCAAGGCACTTAGAGCAAACACTGTGTAAGCAGAGCGCCAAAGGGACTTTGCACCTTTCATCCTGTTGGTGCCCCTCTCTGCTGTTTGCCTCCCTTTGGGAGCTGGAGCCCAGCACGGCCTTCATCCCCTTCCTCTTCCACCCTTCTCCACCTGTGGTGCTAGTTCTGTGCTGAGTTTGCTGGCTTGAGGCACTGTGGGGCCCTGCGGGAAGGGAGGGAGAGGGTCTGCAGCCATGGGGCAGCACCAGCTGGGAGAGATGGGGCTGAGCAAAGTCATTGGGGTCTGGATGGGGGAACAGGGGGTGGCAGGGGGTCTCTGAAATGAGGGGACCTGCTATTAATGCAGGGTCACTTGGAAGTGATGGCCATGGGCCAGGCTGCTGTGGGGAGCCCCTTACCTTGCCCCATAGCCTGGCAGAGGCAAAGCCTGAGCCTCATTCCCCTTCTGGCTGTCTCAAAGCAGGTCCCTGGGCTCGGGTCCCAGTGCTGCACTGGGGCAAGGATGCATGCTGCAGTCTGGGCTGTATGGCTGGGTTTGGCGCATGCTGCACATTCAGCCATGGAGTGCCAGCAGGATCAAAGCCAGCT
The DNA here is from genome assembly GCA_027560015.1 of Chloroceryle amazona. Taxonomy (NCBI): domain Eukaryota; kingdom Metazoa; phylum Chordata; class Aves; order Coraciiformes; family Cerylidae; genus Chloroceryle; species Chloroceryle amazona. The sequence continues at coordinate 6,866 of JANHFX010015724.1, forward strand.
CTGAGCTCTGGGGAGAATGCAACCCCTGGTTTGGCCACAGGCTGTTTCTGGGGCTCCATCCTGCCCTGTCTTCTTTCAAAGCCAGGTAGGGAGGGGAGAGTCCCCAAGGAGCAGGTGTTTGACCACAAGGCTAAAGGGCAGAATCTAGTCCTTCTACCTCCTGGGTCTCTGGGGTGCTGTGTGTCTCCATTGCACTTCAGCATGCTCCAATGAGGGGCAGTAGAGGTGCTGGATGTGGGGAGCCCAGCAGGGTTTCCCCTTTGCCATCACCATTCCTCCCAAGGAGGGAAACTCCAGTGATGGGTTTGTCCTGGGATGAAGCCAAAAGGCCAAGCAGAGCTGGGGCTGGGCTTTGCCTTCCTGCTCCTCCACCTTCATGCTGCATGTGCTGCTGCCTTTGGCCCGGCTCACCCTGTGCCAGGTGACCAACCCTGCTGCCCACCGGGACCAGGGGCTGCTGCTCTGTTAACTCTTCTGCTTGGTGACTCCTTCTTTCTTCCAGGCAACCCGCCAGGCCAAACTAAAAAAGCACTGAAGCAGCGATTCCTCAAACTGCTGCCCTGCTGCCGGCCCAAATCCATCCCCTCGCTCAGCGAAAGCAAGTGCTTCTTCTTGCCTTTGTGTGTGTGTGTCCCTGGCAGTGCCACTGCCTGCCCTCCGCCCTGGCCCTGCCCATGGGAAGCGGATGCCAGCCCTGGGTTTGGGGCTGTCAGGATCAGTCCTGCCCCTTTGGAGGGGTCCGATCCGATGGTCTCTGCACCCACCTCTGTCCTTGCCTGCTTCCAGGCCCTTTGCAGCTCCCTGGAACGGCTCCCACAGGATGCACAGCAGCGAGACCAGCTTTGGAGCTGGCTTAGGGCTGCAGGACCCTCCCAGCAGTGGTTTAAGGGCTGAGGGCTTGTTGCCTGAAGCTCAGTGTTGGTTTGGAGATGGAGGTGTTGGGGGAGGGGGGGAGGTGGTGTGAAAGGGGCTGAGCAGGGAGTGAGTGCAGAGCTGCTCAGAGCCCTCTACCCTCCCTACACTGGGTGTGTAGGCTCCTTGGTGAGTCTGAGCCCCTGGCTGGGGTCTCCCCTTGCCCCGCAATGCAAGCTGATCTGCCCTGGGAGAAGAGGTGAGTATAGAGACAGTAGCTGATCTGCCCCACGGAGTTGGGGTACCCACTGCATAGCCACAGCCCCTCTTGGTTGAGGTGGGGTCTGGGGCTGCTGGCAGCTGTGGCCAGGGGTCATGCAGCTTGCCAGGTGGTGGTAAGCCATCAGTGAAGGGGATGCACAGTGGGCAGGATAGGATCTAGACAAGGCTGAGGGGGCATTTGGGGCTGGGCATTCTGGAGGGCATCTCTCCTGCTGGATATGAGCCCTTGTGCAGCACAGACCTATGGGATGCCCAGGGTCTCAGCTCCACAAGGCAGATGCCTGTGCTGGGGGGAGGAGAAAGGTGGAGGAGGGAGGTTGGTGTGTGTCTCAGCACTGGGGGAATTTCACACCCCCCTTTCTGCACAGCCTGGGGTGCACCGGAGGCTGACTGGGCTGTTGCCCAGTGTCAGATGCTGGTCTGCACCCAGGGTGTCTCTGAGTGTCCCTGCTGGTATAGACTCCGCTCTGGCTGAGCAGGCCATCCCAAAGATATGTCACCCTGATCAGGTGTGAGAGGATGATGTGTGCTGCAGGAGGTACTTCTGCACTCCAGCATGTTGGGGCAGGGCAGGGTGGTGCTGTCCTCAGCTGCCCTCTCTTCCCCTGGGTTCCTTGCAGACAGCGTTGAGGATGAGTTTGAGCTCTCCACCGTCTGCCACCGCCCTGAGGGGCTGGAGCAGCTCCAGGAGCAGACCAAGTTCACACGCAAAGAGCTGCAGGTCCTATACCGAGGCTTCAAGAATGTGAGTACCCCTCGACCAGCTTTGCTAGCCCGTGCTCTGCTGCAGTGTCCACCTCAGAGAGTGCTTCACACCTGGCAGTGCTCAGGGTTTGCAAAGACTTTCGGGACCTTGGGGTTGAAATTTATATCAGGCTATGGCCTGATCCCACCTCCAGGGAGCTCAGTGGGGAGGCCTGATCCTGTGCTCCATCTCTTGGGTACAGGGAGCCACCTTCCTTGATGCCTGAGATGCAGAGCCCCTCCAGTGTGGGGTGCCACCCACAGAATCAGGGAGATGCTCCAAGCAGCTTTACCAGCTGCCCCACCAGGCAGCACAGGGCTGGAGGGCAAGGCAAGGGAGCCACAGGGATTTAGAGGAGATCTCAGCCCCTCTCTGCAATGTGGAGGTGACACTGTGCCTTGCCCTGGCAGGAGTGCCCAAGTGGCATCGTCAATGAAGAAAACTTCAAGCAGATCTACTCACAGTTCTTCCCACAGGGAGGTGAGTCCCCATCCCTGTCCTCATCCCCATGCCTTGCATAGGTGCCTCCATGGGGCAGGGTTTCACACAGCACCCCTCACACTGTCTGCTTCCCCCCAGACTCCAGCACCTATGCCACCTTTCTCTTCAACGCCTTTGACACTGACCACGATGGCTCCGTCAACTTCGAGGTGAGATGTGGCTGAGGAGGGGACGGCAGTGGGACAGGGTGGGCATGTCCTCTCGGGTAGCATAGGGTTGGGCTGAGCAGTGTTGCTGTTGCAGACGGATGGAGTGCTTTTCAGGGGCTAGTGGAGTTCACTAAATTCCCAGAGGCAGTGGAAAAAAAAGGTGAAAAGCAACAAAAAAGGAAGCTTTCTCTATTTTCTGGCTAGTGTCTTGTAGGTACCCAGAATGGCAGGCACAGTCATGGCTGGGTTTTGTTCAGGCTTTGGCTGAGCAGCAGGTCACATATTGTCCTCTTGGGTGCTGTGACCCAAGGGACTAGTATGGGACATATTTGGGGAAAAGTGATTATTTTTCAGTTACCTTGTGAACCCAGCCTCAGGGCACATCTGCTTTGGGGCTGAGTTCTCCCTCTGCAGGAGGGACAAGCAAGGCTGTGCCCTCTGTGTCCGTGAGACTCTTTGCAGCTGTAACTCCCATCTGCCTGAATTGTCCATCCTTACAGGACTTTGTGTCTGGGCTGTCCATCATCCTGCGGGGCACCATTGATGATCGCCTGAACTGGGCTTTCAACCTCTACGATCTGAACAAAGATGGCTGCATCACCAAAGAGGTGGGATGGGGAGTCCAGTCTGGTCCTCAGGGCCAGCACAGGTCTGTGCCTGGCAGGGATGAGGGCAGGACTTAGGGGCTTTGGCTGAGCTCTGAAGGAGAACTGAGGGGGTCAATATTTACTGAGCTCAGCTTTGCAAACAGGTCTCTCCTGGTTTCCTGGCACTGGTGTGTCTCTGGAGTGGAGAGTGCATGAGGGCTGTGCTGCTTTGGGGCTTCATCACACATGCAGGCACACACATGGTCCCACACTGTATGGAGCTGTCAGGAACACACCTGAGCACCCCATGAATCCTTCAGGAGCATCGTGAAAAAGGCATGAGCTAGGGAGCAGGCAGAGGCAGAGCCCTGTGTTGACTCTGCAACCCTGCTCCCCTTCCCTCCAGGAAATGCTGGACATCATGAAGTCCATCTATGACATGATGGGCAAATACACCTACCCAGCCATGCGGGAGGAAGCACCCCGGGAGCACGTGGAGAACTTCTTCCAGGTGAGCCAAGCATGTCCTGGGGAAGCAGAGCTCCCCAGCACAGAGACAGTGGCTGCACAAAACCTGTCATGGTGCAGGAGAAAACACCCCACACTGGGGATAAAGCGGGGCTGTGCTGGAGCTGGGAATAGAAAAGGTCATCTTGGTCCTGCTGGGTGTTTGGGGTTGTCTGGGGCAGGAGTGTGCTGTGTGGGACCTGTGCACCCCTGGGGGACCCAGGCAGAGGGTGCTGGGCTCTCCCTGGGGCTGGGGCTGTCTCTGCCATGCCCCTTGTGCTGTGCATCTCTGCAGAAAATGGATCGAAACAAGGATGGCGTGGTGACAATCGAGGAGTTCCTGGAGTCCTGCCAGAAGGTAAAGCCATCAGCAGCTCTGCTCTGGGGCTGGGCTACCTCCCTGTCCCTTAGGGGGTTCATCCCCCCCATCACCTTTCCAGCAGAAAAGGGGTCAAGTCAGGGCTGCCAGAGGTAAGACTGCAGCTCTGCTTTGGGAGCTGTATCTGTATTGGGATCCCTGTGCAGATGAAGAGAGGTGCTCATCCCTATAGGGCTTCAAAATTGCCCATAATCCCTGGTGTTCCTGTCCCATGGGTCAGAGCTGCCATGAGGGTAAAGGCAGGCTTGGGGCAAGCTGCCCAGACTGCTGCTCTGTACCCAACCCAACTGCTTCCCACCTCCTCCCCACAGGACGAGAACATCATGCGGTCCATGCAGCTCTTTGACAATGTGATTTAGCTCCTGGACCTGCCTCCAGCTGAGCTCTTCTGCCACTGGGCCCAGAACCTGCTTCTCTCTTGACTTTTCCTTCAAGCCTCCCTTCTGCCGGCTGCACAGACACCTCTGTGGGAAGGGGCCTCCCTTCCTGGAGACACAGCTGTTGCTGGGATCTTCTCTTCCACCTAAGCCGGCTCCACTTTCCTTGGGGGGATCCCAAGCAGGTGCTCCTGGATGTCAGAGAGTGGGCACAGCTGGCACGGGGTGAGCATTTGGCCTGGGTGGACCTCCCTGCACCCATCCCCAGCAGGGAAGCTGCAGCCTTGGGCTGCGATAGAGGCTTCCTCTGTGCACAGCACCCCAT